>QANX01000131.1:0-47141 GCA_003254975.1 Ochetophila trinervis
AATTAGTGACAAATTCAGTATGCCAATAATTTTTGCAAAAAATAGTTAAGAAAAAAGGCAATGCGAGCGTCTCCGATTGTAAGAGAAAAGGCTACACATGCGTCTCCGATTCTAGGAAAAAAGTGCGCGTATAATCTCCGATTCTAGCAGAAAAGGCGACGCCAGCGTCTCCGATTGTAGGATAAAAGGTGACGCGTGCGTCTCTAATTGTAGGAGAAGATGCGACACTAGCGTCTCCGATTGTAGGAGAAAAGGCGACACTAGCGTCTCCGAATGTAGGAGAAAAGGCGACACTAGCGTCTCCGGTTGTAGGAAAATAGGCGACGCCCGCGTCTCCGATTCTAGGCCAAAAGTGCGCGTAAACAATGAGAAACGGAGACACTTGTGTTGCCGATTTGATGAGGATACTGCGACACTAGCGTCGCGAATGTATAACGGTTTTCAGCGATGCGTTGCGTCGCCTTAATTCTATTTTACGGCGACGCAATTTGGACGTCGCGAATTTTTTTGTACTTTCGGCGACTCCCCTTTCCGCGACACATGAATTTACGTCGCCGTTTACAACTAGCGACGCTATTTTTACGTCGCCTATTAGGGTTTTTGGCGTAGTGTGAGTATTTCATTAAATTACTATATTGTACATGAAATATGATAAACAATTAAAATATAGCTCTAGTATTAACTATGACAATTTGACATACATATACCCCAGATATGCTTTCACCAAATATGTGCACCCAAAAAAAAAAGAAAAAAATCTCAAATAAGTAACAATAGATAAATATAACTTTAAAAACTCAAGGCATTGTTTCTTTCCAATTGTAGTCCAGTCAATGCTGCAATAAATCATGTTACAAACTCACAACTACATGGGTAATTTATTTATTACAATAACAAGTTGCTAAATTGCTACTGAATTTTATATTTGAAAACCAAATATACTTTACTCACCAAAAAAAAATATATATATAATTTGTATCCAAATAAAATAAAATAAAAAAGAAGAAGAAGAATAATCTAATATACTATGTATTCATTAAAACAGACAAATAAAGAAGTCAAATATGCTTTGGTTTCTTTTTTTCTTCCTATTTGTTTGTCTTGCCCGATAAAGTGAACGGAAATAAACGGCACAAAGAATAGACACGTTATCTAATTTATAATGTCTAATATGTAATCTTTTTGTCAAAACATGGAAAATTTTAATAAAACACAAATTACATTGTGAAAATGAACTTCTTGTTTGCATTACTATACAATTTATAAATCAAACTAGTTCAAATTCTCATCCCATTGTAAACAGTACTTTAGAATGTGAAATTTATAGCCTAATTGAACTTAAATGAAAAATTAGGAATAGAAAAAAAAAAAAAACACTATAATTCTACATGACAAAATCTTGGGACATATTTTTATTTTTCCTAATGATATTTTCACTGACTGAAACCCAATTTTTCTATCCCTCAGCCTAGCTGGATTACAATCTTCAACTAGAAAACCCAAGTAAATGTGAATGCCCATGTCTCACAAGATTCATCTTTGCAAACGGTACAGAGAATAGACACATGATCCAATTTATGATGTCTAATATGTAATCCTTATGTCAAAACATGGTTAAACTATAGTGAAACCACTATAGTTTCTTAGGGATTTCATGGCATGAACTTCTTATTTTTAAGTAATATTTTATCTATAATAAGTAATATTTGTCTATAATGAGTAATATTTTTTCATAATGAGTAATATTGTCTATAAGAACTAATATTAGTCTATTATGTGTAATATTTTATCCATAATAAGTAATATTAATCTATAACGAACAACATTTTTTCATAATGAGTAATATTGTTTATAACAAGTAATATTTGATTTATAATAAGTAATATTTTTGAAGAGTTTGAGATGAAAATCCTCAAACAAAGAGGTTCACTATAGAAATTCCAGTCAAGACATGGAACATTTTAATAAAACACAAATTACATTGTGAAGATGGACTTCTTGTTTACGCTACTATACAATTTTATAAATCAAACTAGTTCAAATACTCATGCCATTGCAAACATTGCTTTAGAATGTGAAATTTATAGTCTAATTGAACTTAACTGAAAAATTAAGAATAGAAAAAAAACCATTATAATTCTACATGACAAAATCTTGGAACATATTTTTATTTTACCTACTAATATTTCCACTAATTGAAACCCAATTTGTCTATCCCTCAGCCCAGCTGGATTACAATCTTGAACTAGAAAACCCAAGTAAATGTGAACGCCCATGTCTCACAAGCTTCATCTTTACATATATCTTTTCCACCTACTACACCACAGTAGAAGAATCACTCTCCAATGCTATTGGTCCTTGCTTCCATCTCATCATTATAACCCATCTAAGAACAGAATGTCTCTAAATCAAAAGTCATCAGGAACAATAAAGTTGTGCAAAAAAATCGACCAACCGATTAAACTGACCAATCTAATCCAACTTATTTGGATCGGTTATTTTAGTGTTGTTGGATTTGATCGGTTTTGAAAATTCAAAACTGACTATTGGATTGGTTCGGTTAGATTTCTAAAGTTAAAAACCAATACAACTGATCCAAACCAAATCGATTACTTTTTAATTTTTAAAATTTTTATGATACGACTTGTTTTTATTGGTAAATTCACTATTTTACTGTGAATTTACATACACTAAATCATTTTTTAGATAAAGTTTAAGAGATTATCTCTATTCTCTAACTCTCTTTCTCTTCACAATAACGTAAAAAATAAACGTAATTAATAATTAGATTTTGAAAAAAATAATGTAATTTTTTAAATAAAGTTTAAGCCTAACAAATTTTTGGTATAAAAATTAGCTTAAATGTCAAATATTCAAAGTAAAAAAGATAAAAAAAAAAAATTAAATTTTAAAAAGTCTAAAAACATTAAATAAAAGTCAAAGCCAAACCTATTAATCAAACTGATTCAATCTAATTACAAATTGGATTTGATTATATTAGATTTGATTATGGATCGGATCAGATCGGATTGAACAAAATAAAATCGATTACTAATTAAACCGGATTGATTGTTTCCAAAATAGATCTGTTTTGAACCGATGAACACCTTTAAAGAACATGTATTTGGTAAATTTCACTATAAGAGAGAAGCAAACATCTAAGAAGACAAAAGCAACTAGCTTTTCTCATCAACAAGCTGTAACTCTAATGTTACATTGACGCTATAGCAAACTTTTTCTCATAAAATCAATCCAATTCTATTATTCTTCTACCCAGATAATAAATTTTGAAAAAAAGAGAAAGAAAAAAAATTGTGATTTCAACCATATATATATATATATACACATACACATTGGGATAGAAAGTGTACAAGAGAAAAACAAATAAGTTGTTGGCCAAAAAGTAAGGAAAATTGGGATAAAATAGCCTAGAAAAAAAAAAGTGCAAAACATTACTCTCAAATAGTCTATATAAATTTTCACAGAGGTTGAATAATTAAAAAAAATGAAATACAAATTGTAGCCAAATAAATTTTGACGCCTATGAAATTGTAAAAAAAAAAATGAATCTTAAAGGGATGAATGCATTAACCAGAATGAGAGCCCAACTATTCAAATTTCTTATTTAATAATAATTTTGTATGTATAGATAGAAGGGGAAACATTTTTCCTACTTTTAAATCAATCAAAATGGTCCTAATTGTCTTTGATAGACGACAGAAGCATATGATAAAAAAGCAACAATCTAAAAAGTCGTTTCCATATTTCTTTCCTAGGCGGTACACCGATAGAATCTTTTTGGTTAATTACACCGATAGCATCTTGTTCATACACATGGCAAGAAAAAGCAATATTTAAACAACAAAAAGCATCGTAACTATGGCATAGAAACCATAAACCCAAAATACATTCATAGAACTACTACAATAATCTAGAAAAAAGTTTCAAAATTTTATTTTTGTTCATACAATAAATTGGAGAGTCAGAAATATGTGATACTTGTAAAAAAATAGTAGAACACGTTGAACACAAAAATAATCCTAACCCTGATTGTCTTTTCTTTTATCTAAAAGGTTTACAAATTTTTTTTTGGAGAGAATGAAAAATAGATTTTGAGATTTGATATATATATTTTTATTAAAAAGTTTATAAAAGTTTACAAAAGTCATTTAAAAAAAAAAGTAAAGTCTGTGAATACATATAGATTTTATAGATTTTTAAAAAATTATAATTTAAAGTTTAATAAATTTAAATAGAGTTATATATTTTAAAATAATTCATAGATTGTTATAAAATTCTATAGATTCTGTATATAATTTATAAAAATCTAATGAAATCTATAAAAAATAAATTTTACTTAGATTATTTCATTCACAAAATTCTTTTAAAAATCGAATAAAATTCATTATTTTTTAAAATGTTTTAGATGACCAGATGACCCTTCTCTACGGCTCGGCAAAGATATATGTGGTGTTTAGTATGCACCGCTAGACTAGAGATGATATGAATAATATGATTGGACTGGATTAAAAAAAACATAATTATATAATTTTTATCATGTCATTTGTTTGGTTCATTACTGAATTAGATGACAACATATAATACAGAATTAGACTGGACTATATGTAATTATATTAATAAATATCGTTCAAATATCTAATTTAAATAATTCCAGTTTGATAAAAAAATATATTGTAATTATTCATAAAAAATAAAGAAAAAATTGCAAAAATATATTATAAATTAGAAAATTTAGTTATCTTTAACTAAATACAAAGCATGGTCAAATTGAGATAGCATTTTTTATTTTGGTTATCAAGATAACAAGTATTTGTACCATTTTGATATTAACAAGAAACATAGCATGTAGAATCAACTTACACCGGCTAAAATCTAATAAGCAAACTTTAAGTTCAAAGGCTTTATATTTTCTATAATGATTTTAAAAGGAAATCTACAAGAAGTAAAGCTAGAAGATCCATAAAATATTTGTAGTATGAATCGCAAAATACTACAGGTAATTCCAGAAGTTCTTATAGCCAATTTAGATAACAACATTAACATATGATCACGTGCCAACCTTCATAAATAAGAAGTTCAAGCTAGCATGGAACCAAAAGTTAACCATGCTCAAACAGCATAACTTCTGATTTTGACTGTCAGAAAATGTTATAGCTTATACTGAAATTATAAACACCTGACGTTTACACATAATTAAGTGAAAGAGTAGTATATAGCAACAGAGGAAGAAGCTAATTGGAGCTGTTCCATCTTTCTACTAATCTCAGCTTGTCTAGAACCTGATTTAAATGAATGACAACTATTGGTTATCTTTTTCAGTGCTTCTGCATTTTTGAGTAGGTACTTGATCAGCTCTATCTCATTCTGCTTTCCTTCAATCAACATTTCTACTTCCTTCAATGAGTGGACAAATTTCAAATTTTGAGACTCCCAAAAACTCTGCATTATAGAGTATGTTTTTCTGTGATAATGTTGTCTGAAGACTAAAGAAGTTAGAGATAAAACCATTATCTAGATAATGACCAATGTGCAAATTAAGCTATAGGAAAAATTCAAGCAAGAATGAGTTCTTTTATGCCGCTTTAAAATACCATATATGACCAAACAACAAATCCTTGGTTCTAAATGACATATGAACACAATGGCATGAGGGTTCATGAAAGGTGACAATTCTTACAAACATGGTATTATTACTTCTTTGAAATGGCCAAACTCATTTATTTTCATAATTCAAATGGGGCATCGAATTGAGCAAGGAAATTATAGATTGGATTTTGCCACCAGTGCGCCCCTCAAATAGGAAGGATATTAGAGTCAATGAACGCAAGTTACAAAATTCAAGCAGCAACTCTCTCAAAGAAATTTCCTACAAGTTTAAGAATGTAGAGTGCCTCATTTACATGGAAATGAATAAATTCACATAGACGAAACAAGAAATGGATAGAAAAAAATAAAAAAACTCAGTGATGATTAGAACCACACCTAAAAAAAAAGGATCAAGTATACAGATCATCATCGAAGAAACATGGTTACATTGATTGAAGAACTTTACCAATAATACCATTACCTAAGGCAATGTGCTCATTGTCCTCATTGTTGTACGGAATAAAACGAAAATAAATAGATATTTCAGAATGAAGATGCTGAAGAGATCAAAACAAGAATAAAGATTCTACTAATGAAGCATACCCAGTATCCCCTTCATGCATGTTGAAACATTGCAGCTGTATCAACAATTTCCTTGAATCCGGACAACTTGAAAGTTTGATACAGATTGAACAAAAACCCAAGTCATCAATGAAACCAAATATACAAATCGCCTCTAATAACTCCATTCAGTACATAATTTAACATTCTTACTATCAGGAAAATTAAATGAAATGTATTTTCAGACCCTTGCATTTCCTTTGACCAAATTATCATCCAATTTCAAAACATGGATCCAGCAAACATTTTTGAGAAAAGAACCACCTTATTTATTAATTATACCTTCAGTGAACTCATGTAGTAAGCATAACGCTCATATAATTCATCTACAATATCACCATGGTTCATCTCAACCTCATTTATAAGCTTCTTTAGAAAATTCTTCAATTAAGGTGCATGAAGTTTTCCAGCCTGCATCGACAATTTAACTGTACCAAGCTTTTCAGCTGAGAGACATACAAAACTATAGGGCTTCTTTGGTTGCAGACAAAATTCAGAAAACTTTGGAAAATTACATAAATTTCGATTAAACAGATAAAAAAAAACAAAAACAAAAGCTACCGTCTACTCATATTCAAAATCTCAATTCCACAAATAAACTAATCATCATTGCATAGAAGTCCAACTCCGTATTTCCGAAGCATACAAAAGAAAGTGTAGGCTTACAGCTGTGCTCATAAAATAGCTCCAAATAAACCTCTGTACTCTCCCAGTAACCGACCATTCACCACATACCTTGCAATTCAAGAACAAACCACTTTGAGAAAAGTTTGAATCTTTATCCCCCATTAACAAAAAAAAGAAGTTCCAAACTTAATATCTATAACTACACCGCACAATAATAATCAATAATAATTAGAAGAAAGAAGAAGAAAGACACTTAGGTAGAGAGGGAGTTACCGGGCCAATGAGATGAGAGAGTCGGTGGGCTCCATAGCATAGAAAGCTGAAACCAAGTGTAGAAATGGCGGGTCTGCGGGATCAAACTCATGCTCCGCCATGGTTGTTGCAGAGCCAGGAGAAGGAGGGCGTCAAGAGACAGAAAGGAAGACCTCGTGCAAGGTTCCACTTTGCAAAAGAAGATTCAGCAGAAAAGGCAAGGTCGAAGGTGATCAAAGTTGGCAAGGTCGCTCTGTGTCTCCGCGAATCCTTATCCCCTCTTCTAATCGAAAGTAGATTAGAAATCCAGTTAAAGAGGGGATATAAAGTGGCCTAAGATGTTACTCTTTTCCTCCTCAGCAACAAACACCGGATAAAAAGTGGACCGAGATTATAATCCGAACACTGCCATAGAGGCTCGCCTCAGCTGAAATTGAGGGATGCTTGGTCACTTCGGGAGGGAATCCTCCCTCTAGTCTCGCATACGTACACAACACAAACCATACCAATGTTTTTTTTTCTTTTTTTGGAAGAAAATTCCATCAGTCTTCGAAGTAATTTGAAAATATAACCAGTTGTCATTACCAACCGTGCCCAAAGATACTGTACCAATGCTTAAGGGAAAAATTCTTCAAAAAACTAAGTAAAGGGTAGATTGAAATTTGAGTGAGCATAGTAATTTTCAAATTTAAAAAAAAAAAAAAAAAACATAGTAACTTTCCCAATATTAACAATTTTATGATAAAAATCTTTCATTTCATAATTAATATACATATGGGAAAAAAAATAACTGTAGGTTTAAAAAACAGGAAAAAAATAAATGAAAAGCATCTTTAATACAAATTGTATTTTGCAGGGCCATTATTAAAAATAAAATACTTTAAAAAAAGAATTATTTTAAAAAATTTAAGAATTATTTATCTTCATTAATCTTTCTTTTAATTTTAAGCATTTTAATAACTTTGCAAAGATTATACTTTTTTTAAGATTCCAAAGTGCCTGCTTTGTAAAGTATTCTCTTTTAGGAAAAAAATTACAATTTTCACCACCAGAAAATGAGACGTCTCTTGAATTCGCATTTGTAAACGGTAAGAAAAAGTCAAGTCGGTGGCTTTTTTTTTTAATGGATCACGAATATGTATGAGAAGAGATGGTGATTTATTAGGACGCATTTGAGACCGAGACTGAGACTTTTTCTATCCACTAATCCGATCTTCCTCTTTTCTTATGAATGCTTATTGATATCGTTTCTGGAGGAAAATGATGCCATTTTGTACCCACAAAAATGGGGATCCATCAATAAATTTAACAGTTAGCAGTAATATAACACCACAAGTTTAATATCGCAAATGGGTGGCAAAGCTCCCTCAGAACTGATCGAGTTTCAACATCCCTTATTCAGACAAGGCTGAAACTTATAATTTTTATAAAATTCATCACTGGGAGCTACACTGAGTAACATTAATAAAAAATTATAAAAATTTCATGCCAAACACATCTTTAAAAATTAAAATAAATCAATCAAAAGAAAAAGACGCATACATAACAGATCAAGATATTTGAACGTCAAACGAAAATGTTAATGAAAAGGAGCAAAGAAACAGTTTTTAAGAACCACCTACTCCACTCTTCTTCGGTCAGGAAGCATGCCCTTCATCATTCCTCACGCACCGCCGTCCTCTTATATAGACAACCCCAAGAAACCCTACCCTTACCCTTATTTTTAATTTTTTTTGGCATCCGGTGTGAGGGGATAGTTCTGTAATTTGATTAATATGAAGGCTGTTAATAGTGTATTTATTTTGGAGACTAAATAAAGAGATAATTATCCAAGCTTTTGTAGGAATCAAAAGTCTCTTTTGTGGTATTTCATTTTTTTTTTTAAATATTACAAATGGAGAGAATAAAAATTTTGTAGCTGAAAAATTGAAACTTTTTAACTGAAAATATATCTATTAGCAGTTTTACCACTAACAACTTCAAAACTTTCTTACTCAGACACTAGAATTAACATTTTTTTTTTAACATTAGCATTGGCCAAACTCTTGCAGTCTCCTTACATTGATATTTATGAAGGTGCATTCAATTTAATTTTAATTAAATTTTAAATAAGTTTAAAAATAGATGTATTTAATTTAAAATTCAAATAAAATCAAAAAAATATTTAACTTAAATAGATTTTATTGAATTTAAAAAAAAATTATGAATAAAAAAATTTAAGTGATATCTTGCATATTTTATTTGTATGAATAAGAAATGTGTATTCAATTTAAAATTTAATAAATTTAAATAGAATTATAGATTTTAAAAAAAATTATAAATTTTTTTAAAATTTTAAATANTTTAAATTTTTTTTAAAACTTTCAGATTTTAAAAAATTTCTATAAAATTGAATACACCATTTAACTCTAAATTGAATATCTTTAACCTCTTTTAAAATCTAACCAATTTTAAATTAAATACATTTTTTCAACTTTTTCATAGAATTTTATACAGATTTCATAAAATTTCATAGCAATTATTAAAAAAATAAATTTTAAAAACAAATACAAAATGAATAAAAAAAACATAATGAGAAATTCATTTGTTATTACTGAAAAAGAATTAATTTTGTAGGGAAAAGGCCTATATCAAGTAAATAAAATACACTATTTTATTAATATCCAGCATCAAGCCAATCGTGCCTTCTTTTTCTCGCTCAAAAGGGGAGTCATATAGAACAACCTCGAACTATATAAATCCTTATTACATCATATTACTAAACCATGGTCCATGGTCCATGATCCATGTATCAAAAGGATAAACATGCTAAAAGTATTCACCAGAACATTCAACGAACATAGTGACTCAAAGCTTCAACATAACTTATAGCATAAGAACATAGTGACTCAGAGCTTAAACATTAATATAAGAAACTAGACTTCACAACCTGGCATAAAACGAAGTAGAACTTCTCAAGCTTCCACAAGACCACAACCATAAGGATTCCCAAAATGTTGTAGCATTCGTCCATAGGGTCTTGATTGAAACGAAGATACAGATTATCTTTTCAGCCAAGCTTGCAGGCTCCAAGAACAATGCAATGTCCTTCATAAAATCACAAAATGATTAAGAAATAACTTAACCAAGAGAAAACAATATTAAAAACATCTAGTATTTACCTTGATTAAGCCTTTCAGAAATATTTTGAGCAACACCACCAGGAGCAGCAGCTGCGAGTACAACTTGCACTCGCACTGGTGCAGAGAGTGTACTGGGCCTGGTCACCCCACTCTCTGCACCAGCCATAGGGAACCAGTTGATTGATTGCTATTCAGAGTCATCATAAACTTCACCGTCATCCGAGTACTCATCCAAAGATCTCATGTCAAGCTGGTAACGAAGAATACCACCAATGCCACCAAATCCCCGGCAGAACTGAGATCCCTCCTGTGATTTGTTAGTGACAAATTCAAGTGTACATCCAAACTGCTTGTACTCGTTGGCAAACCACTCCAACAGTGACATTTTATCTTCAACCTCCAATTCACCAGAACCAGTGGAATCCCGAAAGTTGTTCTGATTGTTTTCCTGCTCCTTGTTCAAGTATTTTATGATAATCTCACCAGTGGTTCCATGTTTCAAAGTATACCTATTAATATCTAGACTTTCCCACAAAATGAGTGTCTCAACAGCACCCATCTCCAAAGCCTTCAGTGTGTCATCCACACCAAAAACATACTTCCCAGTGTCCTGGCTGATCTCCTCAAAGTATTTGCCTATCAAACGCTTCTCTTGTATAAACTTCACGTTGGAAAGGATCTCTGAGGACAGCTCAATAGCTTGATTAAAGCCATTTTCCCCTCCATAAGAAACATCTACTACGTTCAATATCTTGGCCTGAAGACGGGGATCAAACATATCTGACTGACTGAGTTCAGTTTTGAAGTCAGCTGATCCAGCGAGAATCAATCCGGAGACATTGGGCTGACTGGTGGCAGGATTGATAAAAAACTGTGTTGCAAGCTCTGCAGTCTTTCTGACATAGTTGTGACGCTTCTCCATTCGAAGACGAGCAAAACGAAGAGCTGATTGCCCTCCTCTTCCATGCTTCTTTGGGAGATCAACACTAAATTTATGAAGCACTTCTCGTGTGTTACCACTTAATGTCCCAAAAAGGGTCCCGTTACCATCCATGACAATAAACCCAAACTTGTCGTCTGATTCTAAAAGTTCATTCAAAGCCTCAGTATGAAACTTGTTGTCGCAGAGGTAGAGAGACGCATTAATGGGTCTAAAAGGCTCAAAATCAATGGTGACCTTTTTTTCCTTCCCATCTTCAGTAACAATTGTTCCAGTGTAAAGCACAAGGCCATTTGGAGGAACCTTGTTGTAAAGCTTGAGCCTCTGCTGAGCAGATGTGATTGCACCTAAAACAGACTGCCGGTTCACCCTGCTTTTAATGTTTGAAGCAGTCCCAAATTCATCACCCAGCATCTTAGTAACACGAGATATCTGATCACGCGGAGGCATGATGAGAGAAATCATGCTGGTGCCATTACCCCTTGCAGCTTCAAGGGCCTTAATCAATTTCTTAATCTTCCATATCTCAATGTTCTTGTCAGTTTCATGACCGTCCGCCATTGAAATATCGCAGTAACAGCTGAACCAATTTTTTCAAATGATTAAACATACAAGACTTTCAAAATTCACGAAGACAACAAAATCTGTCTATTAAAATTCTACAATAAGGCACTTTTGGATTCTGTGGACGTGTAAACTCGAACCGGCATCAGCATATATTACCACTAGATTGATGCAATTCAAAAAGATGAACCGCAATCCAAATATCACATTTGAATTCAAAATAATGGTAATAATAACGTTTTTATAGGGTTTAGGAGAACGAAGATAATTTAACCTAGTTTGTCACAATT
The DNA here is from genome assembly GCA_003254975.1 of Ochetophila trinervis. Classification (NCBI taxonomy): domain Eukaryota; kingdom Viridiplantae; phylum Streptophyta; class Magnoliopsida; order Rosales; family Rhamnaceae; genus Ochetophila; species Ochetophila trinervis. Next base: position 12,024 of record QANX01000131.1, read on the forward strand.
CCTACGCAGACAAAAAAATAAAACAAAGACAGTCAAAAAATGACTAGGAAAATTTGGGAATGCATATTACGAATAATAAAAATAATAATATAAATTCACAAGAAAAACATAATTGAAACCCTAATTTATACAATTCCTTCCACAGAAAAAAAAAAAAAAAAAAGCAACAATAAAATATTGATAGAAAACGAAAACGAAAATCTGGGAATATCAAATAAAAAAAAGTAGAATACGGACGAAAACAAAATCGAATCAAACGCAATTAAGAAAAAAGAGAAAGCAGCAGAAATAATATAATCGAAGATCAAGAGGACCCTTTAACAATACTAAAAAAAAAGGGCAATTAACAAATAAATAAATAACTAATTATAAATAAAAAAAACAAGAATAATTCCATGCGAACTGTAAGATTTAAAAAATAATATTAAAAAAAAAGGGAAAAAGGAGCACCTGACACAGACTAAATGAGAGAGGAAAAGATAGCGTCGCTTCCTAAGGTGCCAAGAGCACGCAGCACAACGCCAAAGCAAGTGAAGGTTGGAGGATCCCCGCGATATTTATATATAGGGTTTAGAAGGTTGCACGAAACTATGAGGTACCTAGAATACGAATATGAGATAATATCTTTTCTTTTTTGTATTTATTTCTTAAAAGACTAATAGGGGTGATTGGATTGGTTCTTATAATTTAACATCTATAATTGAGTTGGCTTGAATTTGTATGAAAGAAAAATAAAATTGCCAACATCTCATAGCCTTGTGGTCAAGTTACCTGAAAAGGTCCTTTTGCTCCACGTCAAAACAAAATTGATTAATACATAAATAATAAAAATATATTTTCAAAATAATTAATAATTATTATATTTTTTGTTTTGTTTTAATATCTCCCACGGTTTGCATTATATTATAATTGATATTATATTCTAAATAATTTTATTTTATTTATTTTATTCTAAATAAATATTTTTATTCTTCAATTTGCTAACAAATTTTAATCAGAAATTTTGCTATTTTGCATAAATAAAAATAATCTAATTCAAANCTCGGAATTTCTACAATACAAGAGCCTGTGCTCGTACTCTTTTAGTGAACGCAAAGGGCACGGTGGACTGAAATGTACAACAGGTAAATGCAAGCTTGAAGAAATACAAATAAAAGCCGTTGTAGATGATACGTGGATAACTTAAACACGTGGCCTGCATGGAACAGCGTGAAGGGTGGTCCACCGCTATCTTTGATTTCTTCTTTTCGTAATTGTTTAATTTAATTATTTTCAAGCGCTTTTTGATGAAATATGGTACATCTGGAATCTTTTTCTGCACTTTTCTTTTGAGGTAGCGACCCGAGGAAGAGCTGGACAAAAACAAATATTTTCCAATACTGTTGCTATATATACGGTTCGTTAGGTTTTTCTTCGGCCCAATACTTCAGCCCATTGAATGGAAAAACTCCGATTTAAAACAAGTTTTCTCCAATTAAATTCTTCTTCGTATCCTTAATTGTCAATTAGTATTTTCATTTTTTCCTTAAAAAGGGAATTTATTTGATCATTCTTAGTTTTATTATGGAAAAGAAAAACTCAACAAATAAAGAGATGAATACATTTAAGTTTGTGCATGAAGAAAATTAAAAAGGACCCTCCAAAGATTCCTATTTGCACAAAGGCTTGAAAAATCAAGATATGTTATGTGATCAAGACTTTTTAAATAAATAATAATAATAATAATAAACTTAAAAAATTTCTATAAAACAATCATATAGTAAAATCTACTATTTTTTTGAATAATTATCATTATATTTTCATAATAATAATAAAGAAAGCTGAAATATTAAATAATTTTAAAAAACAGAGCATTTTTAATAAAATGTGAATTATGAAAATAAATATGACAAATAAATGATATAAACAGTGTTACAAAAAAAAGCATGTCCAACAAAGCCATTAAAGCACAAGATGAGAGCAGCAAGCTCGCTGCCGAAGCAGTATCCAATCTCCGAACCATTACTGCTTTCTCTTCGCAAGATCGGATTCTAAAGATGCTTGAAAAGGCCCAACAAGGCCCACGCATAGAGAGCCTTNTTTTTTATCGTGTCTTATCGTGTGACACTGATATCAACTCGACCCAATATCTCAAACCCAAACCTGCAAATTACCGTGTCGTTTCGTGTAACATTTTATCAGGTCTACTTAGAATCCCATTTATGTTCAGGCAGTCTTCGTTTCCAACTTTGTTTGAAACATCCGTAGTCTCTGTCACGTCTGGACAGTTTCAGATTCTGGCCCGGACTGGACGGTTACAGGTCACTGGTCTCGGCACTTTCCGAGCAGTATTGGGTACCAGTTCCGACCAGGTAATTTTGAATCCCGACCATGTTTGAGCAATCCGTGATCTTGGCCACATATGGATGGTCTTAAATCACGAGTCTCAGCACTGACCAGAGGATTACGGGACCTCGCCTTGATTAACGGTCTCCAATACCAGCATCGACCAAGTAGTTTGAGATCCCGGCCTAGACCATAACGACTTTAAACTAAGTTTTACTAACATCAGTACATAATACAGATGATACAAGCAGTTTGGCCCATCAGAACCTTTAAAACGATGGATTAAGCATCTTGAACCGTATGATGATTAATATAAACCCAATAGCACAACACAAGATACGGCCCAACGAAAGAGGCTCCAACAGACATACTCTGACTTGAAAATTTCAACAACAATCAAGAAATATCTAAACCGTCCACGTCATGTATGACGACCTTGTGTGGATCCCACTTACGAAAGACAAACTAGCAAGAATTAAGATAGCAATAGCATCATGCTTCCAATTCCACACTAGATCGATTAAAAAAATAAAATAAAATAAGATCAAACTGCAATCCATTACCGTCCAGATCAAAATGGCTAAGACAAGCTAATTGTTCTTGACTCCATCAAACAAAATAATAAACTACTTTTTCATTATTATTATTATTATGAAAGTTTGGTTTCGACAGATTGAATATGCTGAAGCAGCGAAGCCCTTTTAACCTCCAAAACAAACCTCACAGCAGAAAAGCGGTGGATGGAGAAAGACTTGCTTACCGAACCGAAGCGCAAAAAAAGCCCACCTACTTTTCGTGAACGCCCGATAGATCGGAGGCGAGACGAGACGCGATCGCCGAGTGGTACATGGCATCGTGGAACGTGGAGTTCTCCAGAGTCTTCATTCGCAGCTGCTTCGCCTTCTCTTCGGTGAAGCACCCGACCGAAAACCTGGATCTGGGTCTTTCCGATTCAGGCTCAGGATCCGGCATTGCAGTCGGGTTTTGGGATGGACCGCGGGTGGTGCCGATGTAATCCGGATCGGAGGACCACCCGAAAAGCGGGGCCCACCAGTTGGATGAAACGGCTCTGCGGCGATTTGCGTCGGGTTTTCTCGAGGAGGCGCGGATCGTTGGGGGCTGGAAAGATGTGAGAGAGGTCGCCATGAAAGGCCAAGATGAAATGCAGAGAGCTGTATTCAATTAGGAAGGGGTTTGGGGAATGTGCGACTGAAAAAGTGGCGAAGCTGAGAGCGAGAGAGAGTGAAACAAAGGGTTTTTGATGGTTTTAGGTACGCAAGAACAGTTGCAGTTTGCACTCGGAATTTCTACAATACAAGAGCCTGTGCTCGTACTCTTTTAGTGAACGCAAAGGGCACGGTGGACTGAAATGTACAACAGGGAAATGCAAGCTTGAAGAAATACAAATAAAAGCCATTGTAGATGATACGTGGATAACTTAAACACGTGGCCTGCATGGAACAGCGTGAAGGGTGGTCCATCGCTATCTTTGATTTCTTCTTTTCGTAATTGTTTAATTTAATTATTTTCAAGCGCTTTTTGATGAAATATGGTACATCTGGAATCTTTTTCTGCACTTTTCTTTTGAGGTAGCGACCCGAGGAAGAGCTGGACAAAAACAAATATTTTCCAATACTGTTGCTATATATACGGTTCGTTAGGTTTTTCTTCGGCCCAATACTTCAGCCCATTGAATGGAAAAACTCCGATTTAAAACAAGTTTTCTCCAATTAAATTCTTCTTCGTATCCTTAATTGTCAATTAGTATTTTCATTTTTTCCTTAAAAAGGGAATTTATTTGATCATTCTTAGTTTTATTATGGAAAAGAAAAACTCAACAAATAAAGAGATGAATACATTTAAGTTTGTGCATGAAGAAAATTAAAAAGGACCCTCCAAAGATTCCTATTTGCACAAAGGCTTGAAAAATCAAGATATGTTATGTGATCAAGACTTTTTAAATAAATAATAATAATAATAATAAACTTAAAAAATTTCTATAAAACAATCATATAGTAAAATCTACTATTTTTTTGAATAATTATCATTATATTTTCATAATAATAATAAAGAAAGCTGAAATATTAAATAATTTTAAAAAACATAGCATTTTTAATAAAATGTGAATTATGAAAATAAATATGACAAATAAATGATATAAACAGTGTTACAAAAAAAATTGCTCTACATTGGTAATGTCTAAAATAAATACCAAACTTATGTGACTTAAACATTATTAAATAAATGTATACTTTTAAAAATTCTGTTAAATATTTCAAAATTATTTTAAAAAAATTATTTTAAAAAATTATTTAAATATATAATTAATTAATAATCAAAAATAATTTTTATACACACTATCATTAAAAATAATTTTATTTTTTATTGTATATTAATATCATATAAATTTAAATAATATTTATTTTAATACCAAATATAAAAGAATCCACATTCATAAAAAAATGAAAAAAAAAAAGTTTGCTAGTTGTTGTGCTACGTCCTACAATCGTTTCCCTTGATGCATATTCACATTACAGAAAATAATTTTTTATTTATATGCATCTCTACAGAAAAATAATTTATTTATTTATTATTTTCATTAAAAAAAATAATTCGAAAAAAGTAATAAATGCGGCACTATTGCCATATTTTAATCCATTTATTAAATGGATTTCTAGTTTAATATATTTTATCTGCTGACTGTTTTATCTTATTTTATATGTGGAAGAAGGCAAATATCATCAAAACAATTGCTTTTATTCGTGCCCCTAAACATTATAATTTGTGTACATGAGGTCCTTATATATTTGATGCCTGACCAAATCTAAAAGCTAAACGTACTCTTTAATAACTACACTTTGATATTGGCTTATCATATTATATGTAGCATGCATACGAACAATCAACAAATGATCATTATCTAAGCATTCATCTCACTGCAATTCCATTTTAGCTTTTACTCTGTTTGAATCCTCTGGATAAATCTGCAAAATTTATAGATATGTAGAATACTGTTAAAAAAAAACGTAATATAGAAAAGAGTAATATATCATCACAACTATATAGGAAAGATGTGGAAAAGTTCAGAAGTATTTTACCTGACCCCGCCTGTCTTCACTGAAGCTAACGGTTCTGACCTTAAACTCCCCTCTGCTGGTTGTTAACTCGTCTAATATCTCAGCATCACATATTTCAACTCCATCTTCTTCATTTCCAAGACTAGGTATTTCTTTTTCCTGCTAAGAAGAAAATGGTCTTTCAGTCAAATATGAAGGAAAATTTTCAGATTTACAACGGAAACGATGAATATGTCACGTACCCTGAAAGAGAGGCTGAGGGAGAGTCTCGGTGTAGTGCCCGCAATTTCCTCATACTCAGCTGCATCCAATTCTCGCAAATGACGTGGTTGGAAGAACTTAGGTAGGAGATACTGTCTTATGCTGATGAGAAGAAAGAATGGCAAGGGGAACAAGATTCCAGCTATTGGTATCCACGTCACACCGAAACACACCAGGAAATATACAAGCTGGAAGAGTGTAAATATTGCTATGGATTTGAATGGCACCAACTCCACAAACGAAGCATGAACACCTTCCAACACCCTGCCAAAAGTGTTACACAGACAATACGGGAAGTTAAACCTTTATGAACTCATATTCAACACAATTTGTCATGTTGACAGATTAGCAAGTTCAAGTGCATTCACTCTGAAACAATGAATTTCCTTTCTCAAATGCTTTGAAAGTGTGATTGAAATGTTTAGCTAAACAAAAATGACCATAAAATAAGTTTTAAGGAATAATTGCACTACTTAAAGACAAGTACAACTCACTTGTAACGTCGACCAGGAGTAATAAAAAGAAGTAGCATCCTTTCCCAGAATTGGTTCCCAGGAAGACTGTCGATGGCCATATAGGCAAAATATCCCCAAAGAACTGATGTAGGTATCTTTCTTAATACTGGTATAGCACATACTGATGCTGCAACAAGAAGTGCCTGCATCAGATTGCTCACTCTCTGCTCGTTAACTCGGACTGGAAGGTATGCATCAATGAGCTTCTCAGGATCAAATGTATCTTTTGTGCTCTCCCCTTTATTTTCTCCTTTCATGACTGCATCCTTTAAGTCTTCCAGCTCTTTAACCACAGTAGTCTGCACCAGAAACCATTGAGGAGTTTCAGACTACTTGTTTGCATACAGTTTTCTTTGGGGGAGGAGGGTGGGAGAAAAGAACACCTTTCAAATCTAGCAGATACATGCTATGAATGTAAATAGTCAAGGAAAATTATGCTCCTTATGAGTGGTCTGCATTATTGTGAAGACTTACAACAGGGCTGCTGTCCATCTCTATAAACACATCTTGCATTTTCCCATAAATTTCAGAGGTGCTAGCTTTCTGCTTTATGCTTTCCTTGGCACTCTCTACCATCTTCCTTCGAATCAACTGCAAAAAGATAGATACTTGAGCATCTGGTTTAGCTTAATGATCAATAAATTTGAAATTCCATTGAAACTTTCCTACACATACCTGCCTCTTGAGAACAGCTAGGCTCTTTGTATGCATTGGGGACTGTGGCAAAACCCCATTAGATGGAGGTAGCCCAAGTAATCCGCAAAGTAAAGTCTGAGACCAATATTAATAACTGAGCATTAGTAAGTCTCTCTGATTCAATTAGAATTAACCAGAAATACTATGCCATACTGATACATACCATGAATCCAAGCAACAAAATGTCATAATGGTAAGCTGAAGGCTTCTTAAGATTGAACTCCTTTTGCTGTGCCAACTGTGAAGCAACACTGTGATCGAAAAAGTAAAGCCCCGCTATCATCACTGCAGGAATGAAGGCAGCAAAGATGTAAGCAGGAGAAACCTTCCCCATATCCTGCATTAAAGAATTGAGTGAGTTTTTCATACAGATACACAATAGCAAAAAGTGTTCCAAACAAACAGATTGGACAAAGTTATGAAATTCAGTTCACCTTAATTACAGTCCAATGGTGTAAAGATGTAGATTCCCAGGCAAGAGGGCTATAAAGCCTTCTAGGAACTCCAGCAGGAACTTGGCCTGGTAAACTGAATGATAGTGCCGTCCACACTAAAACCATCAAAGGAACCCCATAATCTGCTACAAAACTTCTGAACCATCCTGCAGAATTATGTAAATACTAAATAATTCCGTAGGAAAGCTAACTGAATAAATACCAATTCACTTAGATATGGTTTACAAACCTGTTCCATACCACCAGGACCTAGCCCTTCTGCTTTTTAAAGCAGTATAGAGAAGGCCAACAGTAAATATAACCCCCAGTAATCCGTTTGTGTAACGCCAGTGGAATTGGTACTTTTCTGAGTCGGGGTCTTCAGCTTTGGGTATTTGAAACTCACTCACCATTCCCTGCCATTCAAATATTCACCTTAGGACATTTTTCATCCATCAGCTGTGCCAAATCCGTAGTTTTAATTCTGTAGAAGGAAGTTACCTTGATAGCTTCTTGAATGAATAAGACAGCAATCAACATGCCAAAAAGTTCGCCCGCAATCCTCGTAAATCTATTGATAACAGCACAAGCATTGAATATTGCAAGAAGAAACAGCAAAAGAGCTGTCCAGACACAGACCCTGCAGAATTACATAAATGATATCAAAATTTTACCAAAACATATGAGAACCCGAATCTGAAACTAGAACTATGGAAGATTGGTTCACGTTACCATCCAGCCCAAGCTAAAAACAAGTATCGACCCAAATCTTCCCTTCCTTTTGCAAAGTTGTACAAATAGGTGTACATGATAACAGTTGGTTCTGCAACTCCTACGATCAAAAGAGGTTGTCCACCAAGAACAGAGTGTATGATGCCACAAATCGCAGTGGAAACCAAGGTTTCCACTGTGCTCAGGCTTCCATCTATGTCCAAAGAAGACACATCACGTTCAGATTCATGAAAATAGAAAAGAAATCTACAAAGACATGAATAGCCAGCAGAATTTCGTTTCTCTTCCAATCAAAATTTGCCAATAGAAAATAATCAAATATCTTCATGGCATTGTGGTTGGTGCGGGTGCAAACTATGTAGAAAATCGACCAACCTGTATCCCTGCTCAGTTGCTCACCAAATGCAATAACCGGAAGAGTAGATGCAAAGAAGATGTACGTAGTTGGGGCCAATATCCTAGCGCAAATCAAAAGGGGTTTTTATTAAGAATTTTAAACGAGTCGATAGTGAACTGAAACTGCAAATTCTGTGTCCCAAACGTTACCCGATTCCGGAACGAATACCGCATGTCCAATCTTGCTTGTAACACGATGCTCTCCCACGGATATCCTTTGCAATGCCTCTGAAAGGAGCTTTTAAGTTGTCCATTTCTGAATTCTGATTTTTTATATGAAAATAATAATAAAAATTAAAAAAAAAAAAAAAAAAACACTAATTGAAAAACACAATTCGAAGAATAAATACAAATAAAGGAGTTTTTGGAGACTCTTTAAGGATTAGCGAAAAAGAGCCAACTAAAAGATACAATAAGAACTTGAAGATTTATAAGCTGATGAGAGAGTGAAAACCCTCAAAGAAATAGAACGCATTTCCATTGGATATTAGAAATCTGAATAAAAGAAACACGAATGACGGAATGAAGAACAAAAATCTAAATCAAAGAACATGTAAAATCCGGATTGAAGATTGAAAGAAACGAGTTTAGCATAAAAAAGACAATTGGACGTACTATTAGAAAACCATTATCGCTAAAATTTGGTTCGATAAAAAACAATAAATAAATGTCAGTCTGTAAATGGGGAAAAGAAGAAGAAAATGAAAGACGGCATATTTCTTCTGCTAAATATTCTTATATCTGCGGCATATAAAAGAAAGACAAAAATCTCAAGGCTCTCAGAACTGTATAACAATTTATACAATTTTAACTCTGATTTTTTTTTCCTTTTCATTTCCCCTGCATTCTTGACGCAACCAAAACAGAGCAGCTTTGATAAGACAATTTCATGAACCTATTAAATCCAGACAAAAGAAATTCCAAAACCAAAACCAAAATAAAAAACAAAAACAAAACAGTTTTTCATTCAGTCACAAAAAGAAGAAAAACCATCTTGAAAAAAAACGGGAATCCGATAACACATTGACGAAAAATGGTCCATGTTAGTTCAATCTTGAGAGAACAGAAGAGGAAGGTTAAAATACGGGTTTCCGGATACCAGAATTGAGATGTTGATGAAGAGAGAAGAAGTACCAGAGGCAGTGAGTAGGTTCAGACAGATATTATTTTCCGGGAAAATAGAAATGGAAATTGTGAATTGTGGGCAGGAAATTCAGGAGAGCGTGTGTTTCGGTGTGGGGAAGTGAAGACTGAAGACTATTAACTTGGCGGCTAACAGCGGAGGAGGAATGTCCGTCTTTTAAAAGACCCGCCAGAGACTCCATCGTGGTGGGGTCCGCATCTCCATATAGGGTTTGCCTCGTATACTATTACAAGTTACATTATTTTGGTACACTCGGCTACCTCTAATCTAATCAAATCCTGACAGTTTTAAACATTGAACGGTAATGGAGGCTCTTCCATTTTATCGGGAGCCTCAACCAATGACTTGCTGCGTTGGAATATATAATGATTTTTTTTTTTTGGGCTGAAAAATATTAACAACTTCATTTAAAATGCTTGCGTTACTAGTTTTCAATTTTCATTTGTTATGTTTAAATATATATATATATATATTATCTATGATGATATCTCATATTTAACTTTATTTTTGTTGCTCGATTTTCAATTTGTTTAGTTTTGAAGGAAGAAAAATGTAGTGTGTTATCGGAAGATTGATTATTAGGGAAATATTATATTACGTAGCATTTTAAATAATTATCATTCAATAATTTAATTTTTATTATTAAAATTTAGTATTAAAAATAAAATTAAATAATTTTTTTTACATAAACTGAGGTTTCATTTGTAATGATTATTAACTATGAAAAAAAAAATTGTAACTAAAATAGCACACAAATCTTTATATAAATTTGCCCTTGTTTAACTCACTGTTAAACAACAAATATTTTATGATTATATATATAACATTTGTCAAGAGATTAGTTTTTGGTTCTGAAATTTAAGAAACAGTTTTTGTACACAGTCAAACTCAAAAGCAAATTCTTTCTAAATAAAATTAAAAAAAAAAAAAGGATAAGATGATGCAGTCTATAATATTCAATTATATGGGTTTTTTGATAAATATTTAATTATAAGATCAAAAAACCTATACCAGGATATCAAACATTAATTCTTAGCATCAGCATCAAAGTTTGTGTTTTATAAGCACAAAATGTCAAATCCATTATTTTTAATTTGTTAGTTTAATCCAATTATTTTGTCCTTTAATGGATGGTATTCTTGTGCCAAACAGAAAAACAAAATTTGATCGGGTGCTTAATATGAAACGGAGTAACCAATTTGGACCTTTTTTTTTTTTTTTTTTNAAAAATTGAATTTAACAATTTCTGAAACATTATTAGCATTGTATGTAACTAACATGTTAAAAAAATTCCCCATCTTCATCATAGTGTCAAAATTAATTGGCCTCTAAGAGAAAGCTCAGAGGCTAATTTCCTCTAATTTCAAATCTCAGCCTCCACTTTGTAAATTAAAAAATAAAATAAAAATTGGAAGCTTAATTGGTTTCTTTGTGCATGTGCAATTATTATACATAGTTAGAGAAAAATAAAAGTGGCCGGATTGCAAAGGGGCCTAAACTAGACATTTCCCTAATCAAATTCTCTTAATTTCATGGACTAAAACCAATTCTCGTGCATGCACTTGAATTGAAACTATGAAACATGTATATATTATATAAAATGAAGGCCACGTGATAATCAAATCTGTGCGCCATTCGATTCAACTAAAGAACATGTACATATATATATATATATATATATATATATATATATATATATATATTTTAGACTTGTCAAATTTGTCTTTGATGTAAAACAGCTAACAAAACGTGAGCAAAACTAATATTAGTCTCGGTACATTATAGTCAATTATTGTCAGAGGCTCGGAGGACTTAAAAACTGTCATGTAGAGTTCCAAAAGAAAGTCTATATCTGAGAAAAATCAATGGCTGCTCAGTTTTAAGATTTTGCAAGTTGAAAAACGAGCTTTGCATCAGCTATTGAAGAAAGCAACTTGGAGCTTTGTTTCAGCCTCATAAAGAAAGAGTAGTACAGAAGACGAATGCGATTCAAATTCATAGGAAAACGATCGACCGTAACAAAGATTTAACTATAGTTTTTGTGGTCAATTGTTGATTTTCTTCGAAACTACATTAGAAAGAACGGCAAGAAGATCACAAACAGCTTTCTTCTTATTTATTTATTTATTTATTAAAGATATTAATATTATCTCATCAAATATTTTATTACATTATTTTTATATTTAAAATAATATTATCTCGTTTATAAATAATATATATTATTTTATTTATAAACAAAATTATTCCAAATTATTTCAATACAGATATTTCAAATAGCTGTACTGTAAAAATTTTCATCTCTATCACTCGGCGGAAAGATATTTAATATTTGCATGCACAGTTGGAAAATTCTATCTTGTCCACAATTTTTTCTTTCTTTTTCCGTATTCAGTTGGGAAAGAAATGAAGGCTCTGTTTCCAATCGCGTATGCCTCTGATTGAATTTAAACCATTGGAAGACGGGCTGTCCAAGATATACTCTTTTTTTTTTTTTTTGGTGAATTGCTGTCCAAGATATACTCATTACAATTCAAAACGATCACGAAATAAAGGATCGAATAATTACCATTTATTTGGAAATAAGTAAGACACTTTAATTCCCAACCACAAGTTAAAAAATCACCCAAATTACTGAAGGGCTTAAAAAGATAATCCTATATTTTCGGCATGCATTCAATTACTAACTATATTAAAGGAGTTAATTAGGTATTAAGTACATTTCCACAACACACATATTTAGAAATTAGTGGTGCAGTTGCCTAATTAGCCTTAATTGAAGAATTTTCTAAGTGGGAATATGCAGGGAAACATTGAATCTCATATCCATAGTCGCTCGCAGGGACTAATTTATTACTTAATCTCAAGCTATTTTAACCTTGAAATATATAAGTCATGATTATCATTATTATTATAAGGACATAAAAAAAAAAAAAAAAAAATTAAAGCACTGAATGCTTGTAATAAAATGTAAATACTTTTTCGTGGCTACGATCGTTTGGTTTTCTTGAACAACAAAATAGGCAAACAGACAAATGCATCGATCTACCTAGTTAATTATATGCCTCTAAGCTGCTCTGCAATCTTTACCTCATATTCAAAACTCAATCTCTATTTTTGTTTCTGTGCTTCTAATTAAGCTGGGGACCCTGGGCCCGCCCTTTATATATATACACACACAATAATAGGTTATCTATATCTTCTATTGAATTTGGTACAAGAAATTAAGAGAATGAGGATAAAAAACAAAACATACGTTGGATTTTTGATTAATTTATGTTAGTCGGCTTTAGTGATTGTAATTTATAAGAATAAAAAGCATAATATATATTGGATTTTTTTATTAATTTATGTTTTAGAAATTGTCTGCTTATGGTTAGGTAAGCTGCACAAAATGAGGTTATTTTCATAATTAGATCATCTTTAACATAAGCATATATTTGGGTAATCTGATATCTATTTGTCTTTTCACTATCCATTTATATATATATATATATAGAGAGAGAGAGAGAGACATATATCCATGACTGAAAGTTTTTTTTAGAGCATCTCTAATAAATAATGTGGATTATAGTATATGTAGTATAAAATATATATATATTTTTTCAATTTAGGTAGCTAGTATAAATATACAATTAATTCAAAAGTTATTTTTCAATGCTAATATGTACAAACATTATTTTTTGTTATTAATTTATTATATATTTTATTAAATACTTTTATTTTGTGAATAAATTATTTTTTTAAGATAAATTTTACGTTTTAAAAAATTTGACACTTTCTAACATAGTTTACAGAAATAGATATTCACTTTAACAATGTTTAGATCATACCAATTTGATATTCATTTTATACATTATTATTAAATTATATTTTTTAAAACAATTTATATATTTATTTATATAGCATATAAACTTTAGTGATTTATATTTTATTAGAGATGTTGTTACTAATTGCATATGTATAGGCACCTTAGCTTTCAATTCATGTAATATAAAAGTCTATTAGTTTAATTATAAGTTTGAAAGATTTATGTGCTTAAATATTATTAATGGATAGAAAGAAATCAAAATTTGTTATCCATAAAAAAAATATTTACACTCAATTTTTAAAAAATATCTAGATCACTAAGACTTTTTTATTAATTTTGGTTATTTTTTTTAAATCTAAAATATTTTTAAAAATAATTTTTAAAATTTAAAAAATGTTTCTCTATATGTCAGAACAAATGTAAATTGACTCAAGAGTTATTCTATATTTGAATTTTTATTATTTGTTTACATAAAACTCATCGGTCATTAATTTAAGGGATATTTATATCAGAGATACCTAAATTATATTAGGTATGACAAGTGGATACTTAATTTTTTTTTTCGCAAATCAGTACCCAAACTATACAAAGTGTGGCACCGTTAATACCCATACCCGAATCAATCTAAATTCCTCTGTTATTAGCACGTGAAGATCATGTATAGGGGTAAAACTTATAATTTCACCCTCCAAACAACTTCAAATCTTTAGGTTTCTTCAATTTCCCATCAAAATTCCTCTAATTTCTGTTAATATCAATTAGAAGTTTAAAATCTCAACCTATAGGCACCGGATGTGAAACCTAAAAGGAAAATGATAGAATATTGCATGATTAATTGACAAAATGCTCATAAATGACACAAAAGAGATCTCAAACCCGTGTATTATGTATTTTGAGTTGGATATGTAATTTAAGTGGATATTGTACAAAATTGATCAATGTGCTTCATTGGGAATGAAAAAACAAAGCCCACGGAATAATTTTTACCAAAAATGGTGGCCGAAATCATCAGATTCAGACGGGTCAAACATCCAAGTTGCGCGACTCGGTACAGTCAAACAAGTCAACCCGCGAACCGTCTCAAAGTTGAGGACGACCTGAACGGTGTCGTTTTGATTAGTATAATTTTTTTTTATCAAAGCAATAAAACGACGCTATTTCGGGTCCTCTCCGACCTTGAGACGGGTTCGCGGGTTGACCCGTTTGACTGTATCGGGTCATGCGACCCGAATGTTTAATCTATCGGAATCTGATGATTCCGGCTACCATTTTCGGTAAAAATTATCCTTTGGCTTTGTCTTTTCAATTCCGATGAAGCCCATATATCAATTTGGTGTAATATCCACTGAAAACTCAAAATACATAATACACGGGTTTGAGATCCCTTTTGTGTCATTTAAGAGCATTTTGCCAATTAATCATGCAATCTTCTATCCTTTGCCTTTTGGGTTTCACATCCAGTACCTATAGACTGAGATTTTAAACTTCTAATTGATATTTAATAGAGATTGGAAGAATTTTGATAGAAAATGAAAAAAAAATTTGAAGATTTGGAAGTGTTTCGAGGGTGAAATTACAAGATTTACTCATTCACATGATCTTCATGTGCTGATAACAGAGGAATTTGGACGGATTCGGGCATGGGTATTAACGGTGCCACATTTTATACAGTTTGGGTACTGATATGCGAAAAAAAAAAAAAGGTTTAAGTACCTACTTGTCACAATCTATATAGTTTAGGTATATCCGGTGTAATTATCCCTTAATTTAACAAGTCAATAGTTATTGTTCACGCTAACATTACAAGGCCAAAGGGATACATTTTTCAGTAGCACACACCTCCTACCTCCAATTAGAAATTGCCACTCCGCTAAAATTTAATACATCACCTTTGTTCATCCACAATCAATCTAAAATTGATGATTTTTTAATTCACAAAAAAAATTGATAACTTTTACTAACAAAATCAATTTGCAAAATAATAGCTTATTAAAAAATCAATTCTTTTAATAAATAATTCCTCCTCTTATAGAGTGAATTTTAAAGAGTAAAGAGTATTTCTAATACTTTTTATTTTAAAAAGTATAATCAATTAAAATAAATAGCATTTTTAATAATTTTATAAAATAAAAGAGTGTGATTTTTTATTCAACTCCAATGATACTATTTATCACACTTTTTATTTTTCAATAAATAATCAATGCATAACATGAATATATAAAATATAAAACCAACAATGTAATTTTATATGTATAAAAAAAATATAAAATTAAATATAATTATAGATATGCATTGAAATTTGCACAATAATAAATAAATGTATTAAAAGTTGTATATAAAGAGTGAGTTTGGCTCTCCAAATGTAAAAAATTAAATTTCATTCTCTATTTTAAGTTTTCATTTTAGAGAGTTTATTAGAGTTACCAAAAAATTTAATTACTCTTTAAAATAGAAAAACTAAAACATTTAGAGAATCCAATGCTCTAGGCTCTTGCAACACTTTTTTATTTATGCTCTTCATTTTTTTTCCCTATATAAACATATATTGCTCTCTTTACATTACATATTTATATTCTCTAATTTTTTTGTTGGTAATAATATTTATATTATCTTTTAGATATTATAATAGTAGTATGGGAAATTGTACCCTCATTAATTTTATTTATTTTAAGAAGAAAAAAAATTAAGAAGATTTTAAAACATTTAATTTCAGTATTTTAAACTTATAATTTTTTTTTTAATATAAATATGGGTGACAATCTAAACTGAATCAACTTCATTTGACCATGTATTATATTATATTAAAATATATACTATATTATATTAAAATAGTATATTATTAAGTAAATAATGAATTTGGCTTTTCATAACTATTGAGCCAAACTAAACTTTTATATTAAAAAATCAGTATAAAGAGTTTATTAGAAACCTTTTTAAAAGGTTATTTCTTTAAAATAAAAAGAACAATATAAATAGAGTCCCTATTTATTCAATTTAAATACATAAAATAGAGAGCACTCTTTGAATTCATTAATTGCTAGTGTAAAAAGAGTCATGCCAATCTTTGTATATTTTAATATTTCGAGAGTAAATATTAGCAATATTGACGTCATTTTAATCAAATTTTATCTATACTAAAATATAAAAATAACAACTAAAAATTATTTTATTTTAAATATTTATTCCTTGAAGACTTAACTATATTTAAAAATAAAAAATAAAGACTTAACTATTCTTATGAAATAACTATTCTAATATGTAATTCCAAAATTAAAAGCCTATAAAATAAAAAGAAAAGCAAAATCTATGCCATAGCTATTCTATTTTTATATTTATTCTGCAAACTGATGTGGCCTTAAAAACCCTATTAAAGGTGATTGAAGTCGATGTGGTACCCGACTCCCCAAACGATTTCAAAATCCAACACTTTTGGTACACTTTGTTTTATGGCCCAATCCAAGATAAGGAACATGTGGAAGAGGGCTTGGGGCTTATTAAATTTATCGTCGTATGGATTCTATTAAACTACAGAAAACAGAATGTCGTAAGCTTCTAAAGAACGACACGGATTTTTGTACCGCTCACTTCAACTTCAAAAAATAAAAAAAAAATAAAAAATTACGGTTTGGTTGGTTTCACACTATAAAACCAGGCCTCCACTCCTTGAGCTCCTCTGCTCATCTTAGCCATTTACAGCTTTTAGCTTTCTAATATCTAATTATTATTATTATTATTATTTTTTGCTTTTTTCAGTAACTTTTTTTTTTGTTTTGCATAGTAAACTTCATAGGATTAGGACTTAGGAAGTGAAAAAATCAACGCGAAAAAGAGAATCGAAAGTGGTTCTTCCTCGCAATAATTTTATAGAATAGAAAAATAAAGCTAGAAAAAAGAAAGATTTTTTTTTTAACGAATAGTTTCGTAGCTTTCTATTGTGAATTGTATTGCATTTGGTTTTTGAGTAATTTAATCGGCCTAATTTGGTAAAATAAGGGGGAAAAATACTTTTTTCTTGAATTTTGATCGCTAGGGTTTTGGGGGTTCTTAGAATTTGTTTGTAAATAATGGACAAAAAGAAGGTAGCGGTACCACTTGTATGCCACGGTCACTCTCGGCCCGTCGTTGATTTGTTCTACAGCCCGACCACGCCGGATGGATTTTTCCTCATTAGCGCCAGCAAAGGTGTGTGATTTCTTTCTGTAAGCTTTGGAGTCTGTCTCCTTTTTCCTTAAATTGCATTGGTGTAATTTTGGATTGATTCTCTATTTGTTTTGAATTGATTTTTCTATAAATGGTTGCTTGAGAACGTGTTATACTTTGGTTTTTATCATATTGTGTGCTGAATTTATTTTGCATTGTGTTTAGATGGGATTTTCTTTGTTGGACTGAAAGAAAAATTACATTTTGTCGTTGATATAGTATTACTTTACTTTCATTCTACTTGATTTATCAAGTGGGACAATAAGATTTGAGTTTTGATTAGTTTTCCGTTAGGAACTATAATTTTTATTAACACATTTTCCCGTTGGGTTCTTTAAAGTGTTAGATTAACGTCTTAATGACAAAATACATTATTTAAGGTCAAAAAGTAAGGTCTCCTTCGGTAATGTGGTTCGATTTTAGTTTTAGTATTTTTTTTTCTTATCTAATTGTGTATAATTTGCTTGTATCAAGTGTGTGTTAGTGGTAGTTATAGGTTGTTCGCATTTCAAACAGTTATAAACTTGAAAAGAAAGAACAGAAAAATAAAAATAAAATTAAGTTGTGTTCAATCTAGTGTTTAGATTATTTTTTTCTCCCTTGACTTTGTAGTAAATTTAAATGCCTAACAAACTCTAACTAGCACTAACTAACACTTGAGGTGAGCAAATTACATATATTTAGGAAGAAAAAAAAAACTAAAATCTAACACGTTGCTAAAACAGCACCTAAATAAACTATAAAATAAGACATGCATAGTTCTTTGACTAATATTAATAATGCTATTTGGAAAATAGATTCCAGTCCAATGTTGAGAAATGGGGAGACTGGAGATTGGATTGGGACGTTTGAAGGACATAAAGGTGCTGTATGGAGTTGCAGCCTGGATACTAATGCCTTACGTGCTGCATCTGGCTCTGCAGATTTTTCCGCGTATGTAATTAGTTCATTCCTATTTGATTGCTTATACTTTTCAACTTCAAAAATATTGAGTTTAACAACTACATCTTATTCCTAGGTGCTGTTGTTGGAAAAAAATTGTTAGTACTAAATTGCTATTTGTAAGCCATAAAGCATTGTTTAATTTGTGTAAATATGATGTATTTTGCAATTTTAACAACCACAAAATTAATAATTATTGGGTATCGTATAACTTGATCTTTGATACAATATACTGAGAAATATGGCAAATATATAAGCCTAAAATGATTTGATAGTTGTATTACTTTGTTTGGCAATTATTACATACTTTCTTATTATATATGCTTCGACAGAAGCCTCCATTACATTTTGGCCTTTGATTTTCTGTATTTGCGCAAGTGTGGTTATGGCTTTAAGTTTTTCTCCTCTCTCTCACTTGCTTATTCTCTTGTAGCCGGTTGTTAAATAAATTTGTAATTAAGCTGCACAATCATTCGAATCATTCATGAGATATATTGTGTAAAATATATGTGCAGAAAATTATGGGATGCATTGACTGGGGATGAATTACATTCTTTTGAACACAAGCACATAGTTCGTGCATGCGCCTTTTCAGAGGTATGCTAAATCTATTCATTTTTATAAAGTATTCCCTGTTTTCTTGTATCTTGTTAATTAGAAGTTGTTAATCTTCATGAGTGTCTTTCACTGCTGGTATTTTGGATGTTAAGAAAATTAAATTGTCAAGGATGAGGAATGCAATCCATTTTAGCTGTGAATGTCATGTTGACATTTAGAGGTGCATAGTTATTAATAATGGCATTTTTAACACCTTGAGGCGAAATGTTTTATTTTCTTAAGAGAAATTTGTTCTATTTATGTAGTATTCAGTGAGTTATTTTTCGGACAGGATACAAACCTTCTACTCACTGGTGGAGTTGAGAAAATACTTCGCATCTTTGATTTGAATCGTCCTGATGCATCACCAAGAGAAGTTGACAACTCTCCTGGTTCAATTAGAACTGTTGCATGGCTTCACAGTGATCAGACCATATTAAGTTCTTGTACAGATATTGGTGGTGTGAGGTATACACTTCTGTTTAAAAATTTATTTTGATAACATCTTATTTGAGGCTGCAGACTGGGTAATAAATTGATCTAACTTGTTGTTTGTGGTCAACTTATAGAATGGATATTGAAAAATCCTTGGCTTTCGGTGTGAATGGATATTGAACAATGGTTGTTTTGTACACCTATTATGACATCTAATTGAGTTTAATAAGTTCCTTGATGAATATTTTAATTTATTGCATCTGCGATCTGAATGTTATTTGAACTGGTTTTTAGAGCCTAGCTGAGAGAACTTTATCCTGTTGTGAGTGTGAGTTGATCCAAAGCCTGTTTACTATCTTTGTTGATTCTAGCTTTTGGACATATGCATTGTTGTGGAAAAAGGTCATAATTTGCTTGGAGTTCTTGCTCATTAGGAGCAATATGTGGGTACTAGATCGATGCAAATTCCAGTATGGTATTTGCATCGAGTACAGAAATACTAGTTATGATTTTCTTTAGATTCTTTTTGGCCGTGCCATCACAGTCATCTTTTGGATGACTTTTACAGATTATGGGATGTGCGAAGTGGAAAAATTGTTCAAACACTTGAGACCAAGTCACCTGTAACAAGTGCTGAAGTGAGCCAGGATGGTCGTTACATAACTACAACAGATGGCTCAACTGTTAAGTTTTGGGATGCAAATCAGTAAGTTCTAAATTATGTGGTTCTACACGCTTGATAATTTCACATGAGGGCTAACTTTGTTTTTGTTCATTCTTCAGTTATGGATTGGTTAAGAGCCATAACATGCCCTGCAATGTTGAGTCAGCCTCTTTGGAACCAAAATTTGGCAACAAGTTCATTGCTGGTGGAGAAGATATGTGGGTTCATCTTTTTGACTTCCATACAGGAGAAGAAATCGGTAGGTGTCAATTTAAAGAGAGTGGCTAGGGGACATATTATATGATTACATGAAGTTGTTCACACACTCTTTTTTAAATTTTACGGCAGTGCTTTATATATGATTTGTATTTGGATTGTGGTTGGTAGGGTGCAACAAGGGTCATCATGGTCCTGTTCATTGTGTTCGGTTTTCACCTGGAGGGGAATCCTATGCATCGGGATCTGAAGATGGAACCATTAGAATATGGCAGACAGGACCTGCAAACAATGATGAAATTGATACACAAAGTCCTAGGAATGGACCAATTGGTAAAGTCAAGGTTGATGCTGAGGAGGTCACACGTAAAATTGAGGGCTTTCAAATTGGCAAAGAAGAGAAGAGTGGGGAGAAAGATAAAGTAGCAGATGCCTAAATTGGCCTTGAGATTGTTTGCATCGACTGTTTAACTTCAATTTTATTTTGTGGCTGTAGGTGAGAAAGAAAAAATGTGGGCCTTTTTAATCATATAGCATTGTTATATCAATAGCATTAACTAATTTATGTTAACAATATATTTTAATTAAGTTTATTTTTCTTGCTTTGCTTTGGATTAAGTAAGAATGTGTTAGTTTGTAGGATCCCTTTGTGGCTTTTACACTTGTACAAAGGGATGTCAGAAAAATATTTCAATTTTTTATTTTTTTTATTTTATGAAAAGAGGTCAATAATTATTCAAAGAAAAATGAAAAAGGCAATGTTTTGGATCACTTCAAATTGAAAACGGGTGCTTAAATTGTTGAAGAGCAGCAGTTTGATGAACTTTGAAGTCGAGTTTCCCCTATCATTTTCCTAAAACAAAAAAGTAGAAATTTGGCAAAACTTGTTATTGCCGAGTTACCTGCTTGATAAAAGATGGAATAAAAAATGTTAAGTTAAAGGGTAAGTTTGATATGCTGGATTGTAATATATTAATTTTGTTAAAATGAATTAAAATAACAATAATGTTGTATTTACTTAAATATTGAATAAATTTATAAATGATGTGGCAAATTAATTTATTTTTTTATTCACTTATTTATTTAATAGTTTATTTATCCATATTTAAGTTATTAGAATATTTCAATCAATAATATCTTGACATTATCATTTAATAAATAAATTTGATTCATATATTAGAATTTTGTAACATTACTCTTGGAATAGTATATCATTTGGTGTATATTGGTATTGTACTGTAATTTTTGTAAAAAAAAATAACTTTTTACCAAAAAAATTAAAATTTATTATTTTTTAAATAATTTTCTTAAATATCTGTAGGGAAAGGGTGCTAAGATACTGATAACGGGGAAGTCCGCCTCCTCCTGTCCTCCAACAAGGACAACATAAGAGCCAAGAAGAAATCCGTTTCTAAAAATTGGTGGCAAAACAAAAAAATAAACAAATAAAATGGTTTTTTTAAAATTATATAATTTGTGATTCTTTTTTTTTTAATTAATTAATTATTTATTTGTTTTAAAAGTATAACAAAAATAAACTAGAAGCCTATTTCAGGATAATTTATATATATGTATGTATGTATGTATGTATGTATGTATGTATGTACTTTGTTTGGTAAAAAATGAAGCTTATGGTAAAGTTGTTAGGTGGTTTTGGTCCAAGAATGTAATGAGAGGAGATCAACTATAGGCTAGGCGAAATGGCTTTAAATCCTGTTCCATGAAAGGTTAGCAGTGAATTTGTGGATTGGGGGAAAAGAAAGTTGTTGGAGAAAGAGATATGATGTTGTAGTTGTAACTTGTAAGTTGAAGAGAATTTTTTGTGGTAGAGCTGTGTTTGGCTATCATTATTCTCATTCTGCCTTCAATCCAAAGGAGCCTAACTTTTTGTGCATTGTGGAAAAGGACCATTTCAGGGGCTAAGAGATTGTGTGTCTTCCTAACCCTTGAAGTTAAGTGAATAATTTCCTTTTACTCAAAGTTTCTCGACTCTTTGAATCTTTTTAGGAAGAAATTTTTCTAAAATGGATTTATTGAAATTCATTAGGTAAAGTACACTGTTTGCTTTTTTGTATTGATATTATTTATGGCATCATTATAATAAAGTATGCTATTTTTATTTTTTATTTTTATTTTTTATATTTTCAAAGAAATATAACCTTGGTTGATTAGAATCCTGCGTGAAGTACATGTTGTTGTTTCCTAATGTCCATGCAATTTTGTTAGTGTTACATATTTGCTGCTGCAGTTTTCAGTTGAATGAGGGCACCGCCTGTTAAAGAGAAGGGTTGCAGCAAATGGAAGACGTAAGATATGCCATCGAATAGTTAATTGGTAATTGGTAATTTGCTGTTGAAGGTTAAAGTTAAACACATTACACCGAGGCATTTGCAGATTATAAACTAACTTAAGAAAGCTATAATCCTGTTTAAGATACTCATTTTGCTTTTAGTAATTGGTGTAATTTGATTGACAATCTGTTTTTGTTTTTGTTTTTTTGGTCTATAAGCAAATATCATTTCCTTTTCAGTCAAGGCACTAGCATAGAATAGAAGGTTATGGGCATATCGGTTCTACATGTTAAGGCCATGACTAATGATAATGACTAGGGTATCTGGAAACTATTCCTACATACAAAACTGTATCAGATCTTGCTTTCTGAAACAAAAGCAAGACCTTAGAAGATGGTATACTTCTCTGGCTTCTACATTTTATTGGTGAAAAGTTTTACCACACCTATAAGTTTAGAGCTATAAGAGTACAGTAATTTGGTTCTCATCTACAATTGTTTAACCCTTCGTTAAAAGGAACATCATTTCATTTTAATTTTGTTTACTGAATTGCGCGTATAAAGTTTTAATTGCAGTGATACTCACCATTAATTTTTCAGTTGTCATTTTGTAATTTTTAATTCTATGTTTAGTATTCATAGATTTGACTCAATGGTAAATTAGAAAAATTTAATTCAGCAGAGCTAGTAATGGCTTCGTTTAGTTTTCCAGTCCGTTGTGGCTGCTTTATTGGTCCCCATGCGAGGTCTCCACAATCTTTTCTAATTAATTTGATGTTTGGGAATTTGAATTCGAAAAAAATTGAAAATTAAAGTTTTGAACTAAAGAATAAAATAGTTAGAAAGGATTTATTTAGTACGTAATAAAACTATATTTAATTTATCTGTTGACTGAAAAAAAAATGTTAAAAACTTATTTGATACAACTATAAATTTAATTATTTGAATCCTATATCGTGTACTTTAAGACTGTTAAATTTTACAGTTTTGAGTCCTTGTAGTGAAAACTACAACCATGTTCAAAAGACAAATTTATAGTTGTAATTATCAACAGAGAAAACCACTGGAGCAGCTAAAAGAAAGAGTAATTCAAAACGCCATGCTCAAAAGCATGCATGCATTGCCAATCTGATAAATGTACAATATATGTTACTTTCTATCCCCTTCGGTGGAAAATAACATTGCTATCAAACAACAAGTTATGAAAATCAACATTTCCGAAGAAGAGGAAACAGAAAATATATTTGAAAAATACATGGTAAAAATGCTCTAAAAATCCTATAGATAAGTAAGGCCCCAAATTAACAAGTCAAAAATACCCAAAAGAGTTGACTTTGGTCTCCTCAACTTGGGCAGCCTTTTAAAAACAGAAGAGAGAGAGAGAAACCAAAAAACGCAAAAAGAAAACCAAAAATGAAAATTGAATAGAAGAAGAAAAAGAAAAAAGAAGGGAAAAAAAATGGAGAAGCCCCCTACAGGATATAATTCCTATATATAAGTTGAAAAGAAGGTACACTATTGGCTATGCAAGTCTTGTTTAAACAGTAGTCTGCTTAAAAATGGTGTTACAGCCGCAAGTAATGCCTTCGGACACTCTTCATGAGGAAGATGGCCACATCCGGATATCGCAACCAGTCTCTGCAAGGTAAACAATCACCAAAACATTAGATTAAACTCTTACAACTCTTCATATCCTCTTTAAATTATACTCAAATAATTTATCTAGAATACTCCCAGCTTAAAACATAATTTTCTAGAGCCAGGCAGACCAGATCATTGTTCTCAAATTTTGAGAATGTAATATGCTTTGGCTCTCCATGCACCTAGAAGAGAACAACAGTAAGTTACTCACAGAATTTACAAGTTTTGAAGCCATAGTCTGTGAAGATTTAAGGGGAACAAGCGCATCTTCAGCTCCTGCAATTATCAAAACTGGCATGTCTTCAACTGCCTTCAACAATGACTCCGCATTTTGCTGCGTAAGGACTGTCTGATGAGACAGTCTACCTATCTCATGCAGGGCTTCATCCCATCCTTCCACACAAAGAGGAGCCTGATTGAAAACAAAACAATCAAAGCAGAAACATTAAGTTGCTTTCATCTAAACTGGCAAAAAGGTTAAGGTTTTCAACATAAACAGTTGCAGGAGATGAAGGGGAAAGGCTGGATATATTTTCCGTTATAACCCAAGATAACAATAATATCCAAAGGTTGTTTTCTCACCATCTTGACCCTTATAACAGAGCCACATAGATCTTGAGCCATGCTTTTCTTTTCAGCTCTTTTATTTAGAAGGAATTAACTTTGACCTTTTTTTTGTTTTCAAGCTGTTAAATTCAAATGTGATATCCTTTCACTTACCTTATAAAGACTCAAGACGTCTGTTGTTAACTTGGCTGCATCATACCATGCACGCCGATTCACCACCTGAGTAATTTCTGTTCGAAGTAAAGGACGAACTAAGTGCTTCTTCCCAAGGGCAGTACGCATGAGAATCCTTGCAAACCCAGGAACCACCTCTCTTGACAAGCTAACGCCTAGCAAAACCACTCCTTTAACTGTAATCTGGATGTTTCACAAAACAAAGTATGATAAGAAGTTTGAAATACTTTCAGAACATTTAACTGATACATCCAGTGCAGAATATGATATTTACGTATATTTGATACATGAAAAAAATAAAATAAAGAAGCAATCAACTATAAGCAATATTATTGCCAATGCAAATCACCAGGCCTCTACATCCTTTCCGTTTTCATTTTGTAATTTTGCACCAATGATTGTTAGATGTCTATTCATGGAAAACCAAGATGGCATACTCACATTGAAAGAACTCAAAGATGATTTAACTTTTTTTGCAGCCATCAAAGCCAAAAGGCCTCCATCATCATGACCAACAAGCAACACTGAAGAAAACCCCATCTCAGAGCAGAAAGAAAGAAGCAGGTCAACCTGAAGACATCAGTTTTATTAGATTCTTATATTATAAACAGCATTAAATCCCAATTTAGAAAGGATGAAAATAGACAACCTATATTGGTATTTATATTGGTATAGACTGTATATAGACTAGATAAATTAGCAGCCAAGATACAATTGCAAGATCAATATAGCATGAGACACCTATTCTACACATATATGCTGGAATAAACCACTTCCAATATAATTGATTCTAGCATTAGTTCCTACTTCATGTCTGGTGTGTTTTAATGATTCAAAGTAATTCAAAAGAACTCTATGTCCGCAAAATTCAGTAAGCATTTTGAAAATTTTCTTTTCCTTCCTTTTTTACATCCTCCTACACATCTTACTAACACAACCATAAAATAAAATTCATTTAAAATATGTACCACCTGCCACAATAGCAAAGTATTAATCGCTCTCCTCTACTAAGATGTAAGCCTGACCCTAAACTGGGCATGTTTTTGTGCATTAGTGCACCACACCCATTGGTAAGAGACAAAGGATTTATGGAGAAGATAGCTGGATAGGGTAGTAATTTTACTTGACTTTCAAGCATGTAAGGATTTGGCATTTCTTTTTCCTCCCAGTCCTCCCTACGAGGCCTTGATGTCAGTCCCCAACCTGGTCGATCGAAAGCAGCTACTGCACAACCAACCTGCCGGGCCAGAACCCCCATCACATGCCTCCATGAGAAGACTCCTCCACCAAACCCATGCACTAAAACAATACCAAACTGCCCCCCTCCTTCTAAGTCATGCTCTACGGTCCCAGAATTATATTTATGCACATCATCCTCTTCACCAGCACCATCCAGGCTCAAGACAGGAATGTCTTCAGAAAGAACAGGTGAAACTGGTGATCCATCCAATAGCGGAGCATACAGAGATGAGCTGTGAAATTGATTGCTGTAGCTCCTATGAAGACTAAGATGGCTTTTCACAAACAAATTCAACGGGTGCTTATCAGGTTTTGGCCTTCCAATAGCCATTTGAGGGGAACCACACCTAGTATCAGGTTCGAGAAAGGTAGTCGAGGATAATGAACGAGGTGGAGACCCTGGCATGCTATGCTTGTAATGGAGAGTAAGCCCTTGGCATGTGATGAATAAGCTGTCAATATCGGCAAGTACTCTGACTGGGAGTTCCCCTTCATCACGAACAACCCCAAAAGGCTTTCGCTTCATTTCACTATCACTTTTTGGGGTTTTTCCTGCAGAAGGAGTTGGAGATCGGGGGACTTTCTGGTAGCCGGAGAAAACATTTTTACATGAAAGGACCTGTTACATTCATAAAAATAGTTATGGGACATTGATTTAGGAGCTCTACAATCAGAAACAAAGTAAAGAAAAATAAAGATCCAAGTTACTGAAACATTCAGCCATTTAGAATAAGCAAATTTTAATGAAATATTAAATAAAGATAAATACATGAAAACTTACTGCTTCTGGGTCAACTCGGTGAAATAGGAGTTTTCTTCTTGCTCTGCAGCTTGTTCTGTAAGCAACCACAATATGTCCAAGGGCAAAGACTAAACAAGAGAGAAACAAGACAGGCATTCCCCAAGACTTCTTTAAGTGGAGCCTCTGCCTTGAGGGGGAAGACGAAGCTTCGGCCTCAATTTGAGAATTTACAGTAAACACACAGGCCTTGACTGACAGAAGAAGAATTGAGACAAAAGAACATACAGTCACAGTTCCAAGGTATGGACCATGTGAAAGAGCAGGGCCATCGCACATTGAATAAACACCTGTATCATAAAAATATAAATAAGCAATTAGAATTTTTTTTTTTTTATCTGAGAGAATAAATGAACACTTAAGAATGACATGGAAGTTCAAATTTCTGATAAAACTAGGTATGATATAAACACTCAGCATACAAAATAATTAAGAATTCATGTCTTTAAGTTGCACAAATTATTTGGTACAAGCATCTGCAGAAGCTAAAAAATCTAACTTCTCTCATTGACCGCTGAAAAAATGTGGTATTTCAAAACATTACCATTCTTAAAGTTCCAATGTCGTGGACCTACAAAATAAAGAACAAACTGCAAAAAGAAACAGAAAAAAAGAATACAAAATACAACCATTATACCTTCAGATTCAAACTTCCCCATCAAACGAAGTCGGTAGATAGCATAATACACAAAATTTTATTTAGCCATGCCATTCAAAACAGTCGGAGCAACCAGACATAATACTCAAAAAATTTAATTACAAGAAAAACTGGTTTGCTTCAAACAGAGGGTCGTTTGACTGAAAAGGTTATCAAAAGGAGAGTTTTGGCTCACTTTAAATAAACTTATGGTCCTTTGTAAGAATGGATATCTTTTTTATGTTATATATATCAAAACCCTCTTTCCGTCTTTCTTTTGGTGTCTAGGCTCAAAATGTTTACTAAAAAGATAAAAGAAAATATAAAAAGTTTGAAGAACCTTGGATTTACACAATTAGACCAAATAAATCAATTTTCCCTGAGAATTAAAAGAGAAAATTAAACAATCTAAATTACTCAGCAAAAAAATATCTATAATTGAAAAACTAATAAAAAAAATAAAAGCAATAAATAATTTAGAGGAAAGAGAGAAGGGGATGCATATAGGAGTCTTACAAGTAATGATGAGAGATCTGACAATGGAGACGAGAGGAATATCGGTGAGAGAGCTTTTGAAGGCGTATCGATGCAAATGCTCCTCGAAGCCATAGCACCTAACGCACGTGAAGCTGGAGATCAAAACGCACGGCACCAGCACGTCCCCTAAGGCTACAAGAACCGGTAACGACGAGACCAACAGCGACACCAACATGGCCACCATGAAGTACACCGTCCGTACGCACCTGCGAAGCTTATCGAAGAATAATCCTCCCTTCGCCATTTTTGACGATGATCTGGTGGCTTTTGCTCGCTCGCTCCACCCTCCCTCTAGATACAGAAACAATTTCCCGGCTCCGTCTGATCGGACGGTCCTAAACGCTTAATATAAGGTCCCAGCGCGAAGGAACTGAAACTGAAACTGAAACAGGACCTGAAACCCTAGCCGGCGGTAATGACACGACGTTTTCCGACGGCGGTGATGGGTTGCCAACCATTTCCGGAGACGTCGAGGGCAGAACGGTCAATTCACATGTTAGTGAACATCATGTCCGCCATGAGAATGGACGGGGCTAGGGCTTCAGAGAAGTCTCAAAGAGGAAGAGAAAGAGAGAGCGAGAGAGCTTTTGAAAAATCAAAAGCTTTTTTTCTTTCTTTTGATCCTGAAACGTCCTGTTTTCCAATTTGAATTGTGTTTTTATATATCTCTCTCTTTCTCTTTTTTCTCCCTCTACGGTTTTTTTTTATGATTCTCTCTCTACGGTTTTTGTATTTATATATTTTTATCCATTTTATATATTTTTGGTGGGCTTCTTCGGTTGCATCGTAAAACAAACTGCATTGCAATAAATTTTAGAATAATTTATCTGACGCCACTTGATTCAGCCTGTTTCAGACCTGGCATAGCCTTCTTTTATTTTCTTCTTTGGACACAACTACCCTTCTTTACTTCATACAATTTCAGTTTCTTTTGACTCAATTGCCCCTCACCATATGTTCTCTCATTTTTCCTCTTACTATATAACTAAGTCATATTTTTATCTTCCATATTCATATTCGTATTTCTCTTCTAGTAATTATATTTTTCTTTTGAACATCTATATTTAACAACTTGTATTAAAAGCTATTACAAACTCACAATTTTATCATTTATACATTGTAGATTTTTATAATTATCAAATGTGGAAACATATGAATGTTTTTTAAAGCTTTTAATTTCTTTTTTAATCAAATGAAAGTCAAAGATAGTAATAGAAAAGAAAAAAAAAAAAAACAAGTAATATGATTAATTTCTAAAATGGCTGAGTTGTGACTTTGAGAGTAGTATTTTTAAAGCACGTACTTGAATCAATACAAAACGAATTAAAGAAGGAAGCTTCATGAGAATTTTAGCGAAGATCCAAATATACAGTGATAAGTAATTTTATTTTATTTTTGGTTAGTACAGTTATAAGTAATTTTAATACCTAATGGGTATATTTTACCTTATTTAGTCAGAAAACATGGATTTATATAAGCTAATCTCTTAACTTAACTTAGTTTCCTCATTTAACATTATTGTTAATAATATTTTGATTGTTTTCTCGAAAAAAAATATGTATATGATAAATAAAGTTGGCTCAATTGATTTGTCATTTACATATATATTAGAGAAGTTGTAAGTCTAAAACATTTGTTCGAAAATATATTTTTTTTTAAATTAATAAAAGTATTATTAAAATAATAAAAATATTTTATTAAGATCTAAAAAAAAAAACTACCAGTATCTTTTTCCTGTTAAAAAATAAATAAATAAAACTAATATCCTTTTTGGATGTTGATAAGTGACTTTTTCCATGTGGTTGCAGCTGACGGTAATAATTGATTGATAATTTTACAAGATCAATTTCTAGTATTCAAAATTTTAATTGACCTAGTTAGGATTTGCCTTTTATTTGTTTAAAATTTGAAGTACATAAACATATTTGCATTAACTATCAATTATCTTTTAAATCCCTTTTTTTTGGTAAAATTTCAGTCCGATGGTATGTAGTGGATTATCCAATTGTTTGTTTTTTTCGTTTATTTGAAACATTTGTGATTTAGTGATCAGCTGAGGAATATAAATATGGATAAGGGATTGTCACTTATATATCAGTCATGTCCCAAATAAGGCATTATTCCATTAAAAATAAATATCAGGCATTACTTACATTTTATCATTTTTATTTTTGTGGTCTGGTCCAAAATTTTATATAAGATAGCAAAATAAAGGTTTTTTTTTGCACCAATACCAAAAAACTATTGGAGTTGTTGCATTTTCCATCCTTCATTTTTAAATTGACATTAATAATTTTTGTTAAAATATACACTGCAAGTACAAAAAATTAACTCTGTTTGTTTTGATATTTATAGTATCACATGATACTATTATGGGTACTGTAAAGAGATGCAATTCAATCTTCTTCTTTTTTTGTGCATCAATATCCTTTAACCATGCAAAAAGTTGCAAATTATCCTCTTATATTAAAAAAATGGAAATGGAAATGTAAAAAAAAAACATTTAAATTCCCAAAAAAATTGAAAAAGTTTTAAATAATACTTTCAGAAAAAAATTCAAAGCTCCGTAACAATTTGAAAAGTTATAGAAATTTTTTTTGAGGTCTTAAATAATTATGAAGGCTCCTAATTCAAGAGAATATTTAATCTGGACCCTTATGTTTGAGTTGATTTTAATTTAATTTTTCATGTTTTAAAAATTACATCTATAATTTTTATATGAGTTTGGGTGATATTATTTTGAAGAGTCCGAATGAAATATTAAAGGAATAAAATAATGACTATATAAAATCTAGAGAAAGATTGATAATGAAATAAAATTGATGTTATTTTTTAAATAAAAGCAATTAAATTATATTTAAAACAAATATCATAAAAGAAAAATAGATGAAATTAACCCATTGTTCAATAAGCGTCAAAAGTTATAGAAATTTTTTTTGAGGTCTTAAATAATTATGAAGGCTCCTAATTCAAGAGAATATTTAATCTGGACCCTTATGTTTGAGTTGATTTTAATTTAATTTTTCATGTTTTAAAAATTACATCTATAATTTTTATATGAGTTTGGGTGATATTATTTTGAAGAGTCCGAATGAAATATTAAAGGAATAAAATAATGACTATATAAAATCTAGAGAAAGATTGATAATGAAATAAAATTGATGTTATTTTTTAAATAAAAGCAATTAAATTATATTTAAAACAAATATCATAAAAGAAAAATAGATGAAATTAACCCATTGTTCAATAAGCGTCAAAAGTTATAGAAATTTTTTTTGAGGTCTTAAATAATTATGAAGGCTCCTAATTCAAGAGAATATTTAATCTGGACCCTTATGTTTGAGTTGATTTTAATTTAATTTTTCATGTTTTAAAAATTACATCTATAATTTTTATATGAGTTTGGGTGATATTATTTTGAAGAGTCCGAATGAAATATTAAAGGAATAAAATAATGACTATATAAAATCTAGAGAAAGATTGATAATGAAATAAAATTGATGATATTTTTTAAATAAAAGCAATTAAATTGTATTTAAAACAAATATCATAAAAAAAAAATAGATGAAATTAACCCATTGTTCAATAAGCGTCAAATAAATTTCAAAGTTCCATAAATATTTTTCAAAGCCTTAAAACAAACTAGAGAATCAAAAAAAAAAAAGAAAGCTAAAATGCCTTAGAAAAAATATGAAAAATCTGCAAAAAAACTTTTCAAAGCTCTACAATAATTAACGAGTTCCCAAAAAAAAAACATTTAAGCTTCATAAATAATTAAAATTTTCAATTTTTTTCTGCTAAAATCACCTAAAAAAATTTCAAATGCTTCAAATTAATTCAATACGCCTTTAAAAAAAAAATTGAAAATTCATAAATATTTTTACAAGCCTTAGAAAAATTTTGGATGCTTCAAAAAATTTAAGAAGTCTAAGAAAAATAAATTTCCACAAAAAATTCAAAATTCTTAAATTTTTTTTTCAAACCACATAAAATATACAAAGGACCGAAAAAATTCAATAAGACGTAAAAATATTAATTGTAGTGTCATATAAATTCCACAATGCCCTTTAAAAATTTAGAAATTTTTAAAATTTTTTTTTATGGATTTAAAAAAAATCCTAGGACATCCTAATTTTTCTAAGGACTCTATTTTTTTTGGAGCCTTTGAATTTTTTTTTAAGGCTTATTAAATTATTTTGAAGGTTTCATAATTTTTCAAGACTTCAAAATAATTTCCCACAGGTACTCAAATTAAATTTTTTTTTAGAAATTTTTATTTTTTTGGGCAATTGAAATTTTGTTGATATTTTTAAATATGTTTTTGGCCATAAAAGTTAATTTGTAATTTTTGCATAATTAAAAAGGGATGGCGCCAAAAAAAATTTAAAATGATAATAGTACCGTATATGTGAGTGACTTCTAATACTTCACGGCAAAAAAACCAATGTTAACTTTTTATGATTATGGCTCATATTTTTTTACAGTTGAAAAGTATTAGTGCCAATTTTAAAGATGTAAAACGGCAACGACTCCAATAAATCACGAACCATATGTGCAAGTTAAAAAAACAAAAAACAAAAAAAACCGAATTTATTATAAATAAAGAAAAAATTGGGCGGACGAAAAGGAAGTAAGGGTAAATTGGGAAGACATGAAAAAATAGGGGCAAGCGACGATGGAGGAAATGGAAAAGAGCCTGGGAACTGGGAAGGACGCAAAGCGAGAAGCACGAGAACGTGACCGTTAGACGGTGGAGATCGTGGTCGGGACCAGAAATCTAAACCCAAACCACCCCTCCACCTCACTCGCTTTGGGTCACGTCACCATCACCACCTCGTTATATAGGGCAGTGAGCCTTGCCTGGTGGGTCCCACTCCCTCCTCATCCGTGCTCGCCACGTGGCACCGGAGGACAACCTGTCCTCAGCCAGCAACGGTCGGCCTTTCAAATGGAAAGCTAAATAAATTAAACAATTTACATAAAAGAAAAAAATAAAAGATTTTTTGGCCATGTCGTCGTAAACGTAATGGGGTGGGTTATTGGGGTCCATGATTTTTTGGTCACAAGAAAACAAATCGTCCTGATTTTTCTTTTCTTTTGGATTCCTGATGGAAGACGAGGATTTGCTATTTTGGGTAGGATGGCATAATTTCCCGTTAGCTCCGATTTCTACCAGTTCGTAAAAAATAAATTATAATATAAATATATTTTTTAATTAAAATAATAACGCTTTAAAAAGTTATTAAATATAATTTAAAAATATCCATATTATGTTTCTTTTGAAAAATCATCACCCCATCACATTTTTAAAATAAACGGAATAAGGAGCAGAGCTGCAGGGGTGAAAAAAGAAAAAGAAAAAAAAAGGCCTCATTAGTCCACTGTCCTTCCTATTTTCCGGTTCACCTAAGCGTGTCAGATTTTGCTCAGCTAGGTAAGCTTCCCCTTTTCGCTTTTGTCTTACAACACCGTGCATGCGCAATTTAACATAAACAA
The DNA here is from genome assembly GCA_003254975.1 of Ochetophila trinervis. NCBI lineage: Eukaryota > Viridiplantae > Streptophyta > Magnoliopsida > Rosales > Rhamnaceae > Ochetophila > Ochetophila trinervis. The sequence goes on from QANX01000131.1 coordinate 45,846, forward strand.
TTTTTTAGTTTTCTTTTTTCTTTTTAATCTATAAATTTACCATCCCTCAAAAAGATTAAATCCTTTTTTTATTCATAGAAAAATATTATTTTTTCAACAATTTTTTTTTAATAATTATTTTAAAATTACAATCTTAGGACTATGAGCCAAACGAAATTGTTAGTAAATTAGGTTAGTAGGTTATAGTCGCGGTCATTTGTTAATTTGTTAACTGTTTTATTTTATTTGAATTATTTTGACATTAAATTTATATACAATCGTTGTTGTATAGATAATATAATACAATAAATATTTTACAAGTGAATATTCTATAAATATTGTATAAAATCTTACATATTATATTTTGTTATCATATAATTATAAATAATAAATTTTATATAATATTTAATTACTAAAAATATTAAAAAATAACCTGGCATATACGATTGTAAGAAAGTTTCTGTTTTTCTTGAACAAAAGTTGCTTACTGTGTACATAGAGCCTATGACTAACTTTGTTTATATGTAGTTATTATTTTTCACTGTTTTTGAATTTAAAATGAGTACGGACAATCTTTCCTTTTTTATTTAGTCTCTTTTAATCCATTATTTTCCAACATAAATCATTAAAACATTAGGAAGAAACAAAAATAACACTATAAAGACCTAAATTACCAAAAAAAAAAAAAACACTATAAAGACCTAGTACAATAATTAATACTCATTTCAAATTTCAACTAAATATAATAATGCACATTAATGTTAACGGACTTTTATAACCCCGGCGATAGCCCCCTCCAAAAAAATATTAATAAAAAATAAAAAACCCTCCTATAATAGTTAGATTATGACTATGAGTTATATAAAGGGGAAAAAAAAGTTAGGTATGCTGTACTATACTCTATTAATTTTTATCCACTATTTTAAATTGAAACAGCTGGCAAAAAAATAAAAATGCTGGTGTATCTGCAAAGAGTACAAATTAAAATACATACGTTTTTTTTTTTTGGGTTATTAATTAAAATACATACGTTAGAAAGTACATTTGTCTATTTATTTATAAATTATAAATTTGCACATGAAAACAAGTAACTAAAAACTTTCAATCATAAGGCATATATTGATCTTTGACTTTATAAAATCTTGAAGCCGCCTTGCTGGTTAAGCTGCATTTGTGCTTTTAAAACTAAAAATAAAGTCATTTTGTCTGATTATTTATAGTTAATAGTTATGGTATGCTATATTTTACCCCCACAAAAGGACAACGGATAGGATTTTAGGAATCAGCCTTATAGTTTTTTTTTTTTTTTGGGGGGGG
>QANX01000132.1:0-18928 GCA_003254975.1 Ochetophila trinervis
TGACTGGAAGATTTTTAATAAATTCAAATTATAAAATATAAAGTTGTAAATAAATATTTTGTTTACTAAAAATTGAAAACTGGAATTAAAACCGAAACTGAAAGTTTTACAAATGACTGATTTTCTCAATTATTTCATAACTCTCCAAAATTCTATTGGAAAATTGCCGATGCTCTTTTCTCTTCATCTGATGTTTTTAGGAGAGGTTGATGGCTGCAGTTTCACATGCTTGCCTCTGTAGCTTCACATGATTTTTCTTTCCCTGTGACTTCACATGCTTACTCTGTAGCTTCACATGCATTATCACTTTTTCTTTATGTCTTTATGGTGACTGATAGGAATCTTGCTATGCTTTCCCTGTAGCTTCACATGCATATTTACTTTTGCTTTATGTCTTGCTTTTGGTAACTTATGGGAATCTTTTACTTTTTCAATGTGATTTTACCCTTGCTTTCGTTGAGTGACTGATGGAATGTAGCTAATCTTCTCCCATATCAATGGGACCAAAATCATCAGGATCTTGACTATCTTCATAATCTACACAATTGATTTTTTTCTTTTCTTTTCTTTTGTAGGTTGAGGTGATGAAGCCTCAGATTCTTCATCAGAGTCTTTTAACTGCAAGGCTTGTTGGAGTAACTGTTCAACCATTTGTAATAACCATTTGTAATAACTGTTCAAGTCTTTTAACTTAGTATAGATTGCCATCTGGCAAAAATTTATTTAGATGCAATATTTTGGACATCTTCTTCTAAAACATATTTATCTGATTTGCAATCGATTGGGAGTAAAAAATTTTGATTAAGTAAATCGTCTTGAAATTTTGAAATGCATGAAACTATCGATAAATCTCTTTTTTGATGGTACTGTAATTACTTTGGAAAGATATCCAAGTTCCTCAATGAAACTGGGCAATTTGTTCAAGTGACTCAGGGGTTACTTTATGTAATAGAATTCCTCCAAATTCAACTTCAGAGGCATCAGTTTGAACTATTTTGAATGAATTATTGGATGGAATACCTAGACAAGTTAATGACTGTATGTGAGATTTGATCTCTTGTACTAAGGAAATATGCTTTTCTAACCATGTTCTAGGTTACTTTTTAACCTATTGAATAAAAGTTTACANTATAATTAAATATTTTTAAATATTTATCACATAAATTTCAGTTCCACTGGGGATGATCAATTATGACAAATAGTAAATTTTTTTTTCTTTTAATCTACAACATTTTTTTTCGTGAAGTTTGTTGTGGCAATTTTTCGTCTTGGACCGGAATTATCGAATCCTGCAAAACCATGGAAGAGAAACGGTCAGAGAGAAGCCGATGTGGTGGCTGGTGTTTCCGCTCCGATGCCTAAGTCAGAAATGTTCCCCATTGATGAGAGCAAATGACTAGAAAATAATGTAAAAAGGGAGAAAATAATAAAAAGATGAGAAAATGGCTAAGAAGGGGGGCTGGCCGGTTTTTGGTGTTTTTGGGAATATGATGAACAATAACTTGATTATTTTATTTGCATAGTGGTAAAAAATGGGTTGAATCAATGGTCAAAAGTCAATATTGAGACCAAAATGGTCTCCAAAAAAAGGAAAAAGGGGGGCAGCCGAAGGCTTTTTTTCGAGAAAATGAGAGGGAAAGGTTCTTAAGAGTGATGGGAGCAGGTAGGTTTCTTTTTGGGGCTGCGTGCAGCTACATAGGGTTTCATGCCCAGAAAAATATCCCATCCCCATTTTTCCCTTACATTTCCTATTTATCCCTCCATTGGATGGCTAGGATTAAAAGTCAAGGGTCTCCCTTCGAATGGATGACACATGACCCTTTTTATATTTGTTTTTGGGCTTACCATGTTACTATCACCGGACCCACCACACAGAAATTGGGTGTTTAGTTTACTACCCTTAATAACAAGGTATTGGGCCCATTGGCAAAAATGCTTACAACAATAGCCTCTAATTGGTGCAATCTAAGGATTAGACCAATTTAGGAGATAGAAGATATCTGTGGGCGCGAATACAGAAGTTTGAATATTTGAATTTGATTTTTTTTTTTGTTTCTTGGTGACAGAGCTTCAAGAAAATTCTCTTTTTCCTTTTCTTCCTTCTTCGGCCGATCGACGAGTTTCCTTCTGAAACTATTTATTTTGTTTATGGAACTATTTTGGGTGGAAATCGAGGATTTGGGCTTTGTGCAGAGATTGAGCCTTAGTTCGGTCCTGGGCTGAAGCTGGGACATGAGCGAAAGCCATGGGACTGAGGCTAGGGCCTGACCAGAAGCCACAAGACTAGGGCTGAAGCTGGGGCCTGAGTGGAAGCCACAGAACTGGGGCTGAGGCTGGGGCCTGAGCTGAAGCCGCGGGACTGAGGCTAAGGCTGGGGCCTGAGCAGAAGCCACAAGACTGAGGCTGGAGCTCGAGCCATGGGACTGGGGCTGAAGTTGGGGCCTGAGCGGAAGCCATGGGACTGGGGCTGAAGCTAGGGCTTGAGCGGAAGCCGCGGATCTAGGCTGAGGCTAGGGCCTGGACGGAAGTTGAGGGACTGGTGAGGACTTCAGTCATTACACTTTTGGTTTTCAAGTGTTATTGTCGCTTACTCACATGCTATCTACTTGTTACGCATGTCGCTTTTATGGTTTTTAGGCTCCAGGAGCAAGTCACTCGCTATAAGTAGAGAGCCGTTGCTTCCATGAAGGGCACTCGAAATGAGTTGGAGGAGGCCAAGAAGTGTGTGGCGGACTCTGAGCTCGTTCTAACGAAGAAAGACCTTAGGGATAACCAGAAGGAAGCTAATCTCAAGCTGAAAGAACATGAGCTCAAAGTGAGGGACGCGGAGCTCAAGGTGAAGGAGAAGGAGGTTTCAAGGTTGTTTGACGATGCGGAACGCCAGTTTGACACTGGGGCTGATTATGCCCTTGAAGCGATCAAGTCCAGGTTCTCGGACCTTGACTACAGCCTACTGGATCAGCCTCTGGACTAAGGTACAAGTTCTATAGCATCCAGCTCTGGGATGTCTGCTCTAGGTTCTCCGGCTCCTGTCCCAGAGCTAGCTTCCTCGGTTCCAGGCTCAAGTTCATCTCCTGCGGCTTCCCCAGTTCCTGGCTCAAGTTCTTCTCTCGCTGCGCCATGATCGTCAGCCTTCGTTCCTTTTTACTAGTTTTTTGGTGCTCTTTGTCGATCATGTCTAAGACTTTTCTTGGCATGTCAAGGCCTACTTTACTTTGTAAATAAACATTCATATCGTAGTTGTCAATGTCATTTGCAATCAAACTTAAACAAACATTTCTATTGCTATAGTATGTTGCGCAATTGCATGCTTTATTACTTTCTCTTATTTTTGACTTGAAAATTTGAAAATATTGTCAAGATAGGTTGAATTGAACATGTTTCTGGGTTGAACCTGGGTGCCTTGTAGCCCCCTACTCTTTCTTGTTTATTGTTAGAGAAACTTGGAAGAGTCATTATACATGGGGTGGCACTTGATTGTTCGACTTAGGCTAGTGAGCGTTCAGCCCCCCTGGTTGAATATAAGCTAAGCTCAGAAAATGTTTCGCTCCTGGTCAATCCGAGCCAAGCTCAGGAAGTGTTCAGCTTCTGAGGCACTCAGCCTCCGGGTCAAAACTGAGCTAAGCTCAAAAAGTATCCAGCTCCTGGTCGAATCCAAGCCCAGCTTGGGGAGCATTCAGCCTCTGGAGTACTCAGCCCATTGGTCGAATCTGAGCTACGCTCAAAAAGCTTCCAGCTCCTGGTCGAATCTGAGCCCAGCTCGGGGAGCATTCAGCTTCTGGGGCACTCGGCCTCCTAGTCGAATCTGAGCTATGCTCATAAAGCATCCAGCTCTTGGTCGATCCGAGCCCAGCTCGGGGAACATTCGGCCTCTGAGGCGCTTAGCCTCCTGGTCGTTTTAGCTTCCAGCTCCTGGTCGATCCGAGCCCAGCTCAGGGAACGTTTAGTTTCTGAGGCGTTTAGCCTCCTGATCGTTTTAGCTTCCAGCTTCTGGTCGATCCGAGCTCCACTCGGGGAGCATTCAACCACTAAAGCACTCAGCCTTATAGCTGTTTTAGCTTCCAACTCCTGGTCGATCCGAGCCCAGCTCAAGGAGCATTCAGTTTCTTGGGGGGGGTTTAGCCCCCTGGTCGAATCTGAGTCTAGCTCAGAGAGCTTCTAGCTCCTAGTCGATCCGAGCCAGCTCAGGGAGCTTTCAGCTTCTGGGACACTTAGCTCCAGACTAAACTTTAACTTAACTTTTCATAAGTAAATATTTGCACCCGTTTCTTGAAAAAGAAATATCATTTCATTGACAATACTATTGTGTCATACAAATCAAAAGAAATTTTTACATGAACTATTGAAAATAAGTCTTCAAGTGTTCTCCGATTGCGCATCCTTGATGCGAAGAGCCATGGCATAACATTACCTAGATTCAAACTGGTCTCCTTGCACTGTGCCGACGCTTCCTCCCTCTGTCGGGAACTTGATCATCAGGTGGTAGGTCGATGTAGCTGCTCTCAAGGCATTAAGAGTTGGTCTTCCCAGAATGGCGTTATAAGAGGACGGTGACTTTATTACCAGAAAATTCACCTGAATAGTAGCCCTGTTAGGAGCCTCTCCAATAGTAAGGGGGAGCTCGATGGACCCCTCTGGGAACACAGTCAGTCATGCGAATTCCATTAGAGGTGTTCGCACCGGTTTAAGGACCTCTTTCTTTAAACCCATGGTGTCGAAGGCGAACACATATAGGACATTCACTGAGCTCCTGTTGTTGATCAACATCCGATACACCATATGGTTAACGACTTGCACTGTGATTACGATGGCATCGTCATGCAGGTGCTGAACTCTTAATGCTTCTTCTTCTATGAATGTTATCGAAAAATTCTCCCTCCAGGTCACCTTCACCAGCCTAAAGGTATAGTTTACCTCATGTTGCCCGCTAAAATCCTTGGCGTCCCTTGCATACGCCTTCCTTGAGTGGTTCGATTCTCCTCCAACTCCTGGTTCGCCTATAATGATTCTTACATTACCAAGTATGTTACCTGGCCATAGTGATTTCGAATGTGACTCTCCTTTTCCTATGTCTTCTTGCCTCGATAAAGCTGGAGCACGGGGCCCTGTGGCTTTTGTTAAGAATTCCTTCAGCTGCCCCCTTTGGATTAAAGCTTCAATCTCATCCTTCAACTCCAAGCATTCATTTGTGGTGTGTCCATAGTCTTTGTGATATCTGCAGAACTTCCTCTTGTCCCTGAATTTAAAAGATGTCCGCATTTGGAACTGTTTTTCCAATAGGTTGTTGCCCTCAATTTGCATTAATACTTCTGAGCGAATCATGTTGAGGGGGGTGAATATTTCAAACTTGCTTTTGGGTGGTCGGGGCCCTTGGTTTATTTCTTCGTAACTTCTTTTATCGTTCGAGGGGGTGTTTTTCTGACTCCTCTTGAAGTCAGACCTTCCGCCACCTCATCTTCGGTTTATGTTTCTTCTGGACTGAATGATTTCTTCTGCAGAGATGTGTTTATGTGCTTCAACTAACATCTCGGAAAACGTTCGCGGTGGATTCTTAGCTATCATCCTTATGAAGTCCTCATCATGGACTCCATTCTGCATGGCTTGCATTGCACGATCATCAGTGAAACCTTCTATTTGTATCATCCTATCTGAAAATCTCTGGACATATGCCTTCAAATACTCGCTCTCCTCTTGCACAACGGATGACAAGTGAAAGGGCAGTTTTTTTACTAGCCTGGCTCCTATGAATTGTGCCATAAAAGAGCTCTCCAGCTGGTTGAAAGAATTAATTAAGTCGGGGCGTAGGCCAATGAACCAGGTTCGTGTTATCCCTCCGAGAGTTAAAGGAAAAGCCCGCACTTGATGGCGTCCTCAGCAGCTTCAAATTCCATCCACACCTTATAGGCTCCTAGGTGCTCCGCTGGGTCCCCTTTGCCTTCATACTTTCCCACACTTGGCATTTTAAAGTCCTTAGGGAACTCAGCCCGAAGTATCCATATCCCAAATGGTGAGGTTTCTTGCCCTGGCCCAGGTGCATATGCATAGGATTGTGGGTGTGGGACTATATACTACTGTTCACTTTGGAACTTCATGTTCGCCTCATCCTCCAATCTCCTTCTCTCTGCTTTGAATCTTTGTGCCTCCTTAGCTTTTAGCCTCCTGTTCTCAACCTCATATCTCTGCCTCTCTTCTGCTTCTATTTTTAATTTTTCCTCAGCTTGGATTTTTTGTCTCTCTTTTGCACGGATCCTCTATCTTTCTTCTGCTCGGACAAGTCCTTTCTCTTCCTCCACTTCAGCTCGCCTCCTGCGTTCGCCTCAGGACTCTGCTTGCTCCTGCTCCTCTCGTGCTCGCCGCCTAGCATTGAGGGAAGCCTTGAGATTGATGAGGTCTAAGCCATTATTTGAAGAAGAGAAGGCGTCGCTTACGGATCTCATCCGTGAGCTATTTCGCTCATCTGCTGGCTGTCGACGGGCAGGTATTGGGTAGTTCTGTGTGGGGTCCTGGTTTCACCCAGAGATGGTCTTGGGTGAGGCCTTGACGGTGCTGATCTTCCTTGGTTGTGTTGCTACGAGCCTCTAGCTATGGTTCCCGGCTCCTCTCCTGGTGCTCCCCCATCTCCACAAGTTTGAGGGTTAATACGGTTTCGTGGAGAGTCTACTGGAGCTGGACTTCTCATCGTCCATGAAACAGGCTCACGGTTGGTTTGCTTTTGGTTCTCGAAGAGGCCAATGATCTGCTCCATCTGGTTCTCCAAATCGGATATCCGAGTTTACTCCGAACACGAGGCTACCTGTCTCTCGCTTCGCCTATGAGTTGGTGGCAGAAGCTGTGAGGGTAGTGTGCTCGGTTCAGCTGCTGTAATTGAGGTCCCTCGGTTCTGGAAGAAGCTGGTCCCCATGGGTTGCTTGCTTCTGGCTTCTCTGTTGGATGGCTCAGCTCCGTCCAGCGTGGCCTGCTGTTCCAGGTGGGTATATGGCATCTTGCTTCAGGTTCTACTTCGGTTAAGCTAGGTTCAACTTCAGCTCGGTTCAGCTAGGTTTCCCACTGTCTGTCCAGGTTCCGTGGTTACTCATCTGGCAGTTAGCTTTCGGTCTCCGCTGTCTTGAGGCGATTTTTTTTTTTTTTGCNTAAATTCTAGGAAAGTGAACCTTTAATGTAACCAATGAAATTTAATGACAAATAATTTTTTTTAATGATAAAACTATTGAAATAGATTCAATATTCAAAACTTAATCGGTGAGAATTTCTATACTTCCTCCCTTATAATGAATTTTATGGTGCAAAAAAAAAAAAACCGAAAATATGTCTGAAAAATCATATATTATATTTATATATATCTTAAAAAAAAACCTTAAACATAACATGTTCAGAAAATGGAAATATCTCGCAGACACTACAAAATAGTAATATTAAAAAAAAAAAAATACTATATGCCTATATATGCGTGTACATTACCGAGTACCAACATAGGATGGAAAAATAAAAAACGTTTAAAAAAGAAAGAAAAAAAGAAAGATTGTTTTGGTGGGGTCCACGGCTTTCATGTGCCCAGCCCAACTTCTCAGTTCTTCTATCGCCGCCGTGCCGCCCACGCTCCTTCCTTCGTTGGGTCACAATTTCCCGACGTGCCACGTGGCTTGCTAGGTGGGCCCCACACAACGCTAAAACATCGTTTCCGGATAACTACCTGTCTTACTTTATCTGTCAAACAGCCCATCCGAGGCAGAAACTTATTTAATGAATTCTCACTCCAAAAAGCTCTCGAGGTTGACCTCTATCCAGCACTCTGCACCATCCCTGTTCCGACACGTGAACCACTGAAAGCCTGCCACGTTTAAACGCTCAGGAAGCATGTGATTGTACTGCTGGAGAGCAGCAGGCCACGTAATTTCATTTTAACCTAATAATGGTTGCCCTCTTTCTTATCACATTAATTATCATCTCTTTTACCTATATATTTAATTTCTAAAATCATAATTTTCTTTTTAAATCCTCTTCAAATTTTACCCACTATTATTTATTAACGGTTTTGAAATAAACGTTAACTCTTTATAAAAGTTTAACACACGATGCCCTAGACAAAACAGTCATGGCACAACAGTCACGGGCCTTGCTCAACATAAATACGGATCATATTATTTATTATATTTCAGTCAGAAAAAAAAAATTAAGAAATATTAAAAATTATTTTATTAGGTCTTTTTGAATAATTTTTTTTTTCATGAATATATTTTATGTTACTGAGATTGTTTCACCTTGAAATTAATTTCTATAACAGATATATAATTAAGTTGTATAGATTATTAGATGTAATGATGAAGTATTGCAAAATGTGATTGCATAAATTTTATTAAATAAAAAAATAAAAAATAATTTTGAATGAAATTCTAGATAATGTTGTCGTATTGTGAACAATATATTTATTACTCATGTCTTAAATGTCCGTGTTACTTAATTATTACTGAACTTACTCTGCTTAAAACAAGCGTGGTAATTATACCTGTTGGGTCGGGTCCTATGCAGTATTTGACTCCGGGTTGGGTATGAAAACTTTAATCGGTTAGTCATTGATTCATATTTTAAATTTATATTTCTATCGGATTAGATTTGAATTATCCGCTCTGGTATATCAGAGATTTATTTGTCAAAAACTAAAACTTGTTGTATTTTTATTATTTTTTAAACTGGAAAGGTTTATCATCGGGTTGGGTTTATCCGACACAATTTCCATTTCTGATTTAAATCCTTCATATTCTTGTGCTCCAGTAGAAATAAATATATTTTTTTTGAAAACAAAAACTCTAATTTCATTGAATCTCGAAATCCTAACAAGAAATGCCTAATTATTTTCTTGATCCTACAATGAGGATTTATGTATAATTTGGATAGTAATGAGAACCAATCAATAAAGAAATTATTCAATATATGCATAGGAAAAAAAGTTATAAATATTATTTATGGGACACTTTACCATACCGTATAATATTGGAAAATATTTCCAGTATATAATACAGATTCCAGTTCAAATTAGAAAAACAATTAAAAAAGTTATTTTTCTATTCGATATATATATATATATATATGAGAAATAATCAAATAGATAAATTATCAATTTTTTTTTTTTTAAGTTTGGACATAGAACACATTTGCAAATTTAAGCACAGTTAGCATTTTTCTAGATTTTCTACATACCACTATTTTAGATTTACCTTTTATTTTAATGAAATTAGTATGACCTTTTATGTCTTTTATGTACAATACTTACACACACACACATTATGTCAAACAATAGGCATGTGAACATACTTAACTTATTTTTATTAATTAATATACCTCTTGACCTACATGTTGTTTTTTTAAGTTCATTTATCTATTATTTTGGGGGTCAACATAACAAGTTCATTTAATTTAATTTAATTGAGCAGAGTTGGGTTGCATCTTTGTATTCAAACTGAAAAGGGACCCGACTCGAACCGAGCAAAAGAAGTTTAAGCAAGTCCAAAATTATTAACCAAGTTGGAAATACTTTTTAAAGTAATAAAAGCATCTTTTTCCATTATTGTTATAATATATCTTCAATATAATTTCAAGGATGATAATATACATTTTACGAACAATTACTATATAACTTCCATGACATCTCTGTAAAGATCACTGTACTCCCCATATTTGCTTGAGCCAATTGATGTTTGTGATGTAACACTCCAAATGAAAGCTAATTTACTAATTAATCCAAAAATAATTTTAAAAGAAAAAAGAAAAAGAAAAAAGAAACGTGTTAAATTTTATAAGCCTGCCGACGTACAACGTGTCGTTTTTCACTTGAGAATTTGCCCACTCTAAGAGCCGTGGATGCGCGTCCCAGCCAAGTCAGCAGTCAAAGCCATCTGCACGACTGTGGATAGAATTAGAACTACCCCCACACGCCACGTTACCACTGTCATAATGCCACGTGGAGAGTTCCAGAACCTCCTTTGATATATATATTTTTTTAAAAGAACGGATACAATCTCTGAACGGGCCGATCCACTTGTTTTTTTTGGGTCTTAGAACACATGAAGTTTTAATTTGTTTAATTTCTTAAGAAAATTGCTTTAGACGGGTAAAAAAACAAAATGTAAAAAAAGAAAAAGTCTCATTGAGAATATAGGTATGTGCTCGTGCCAGATGGAGAAAGCTGTATATGGGTCACGACCGAGTAATCTGTAAGCCTAATCGCAGCTGTAAAGATATTCTGACACGTGTCTTTGTAAATTCTCTAGAGATTTTATTTTTCTTCCAATCACTAAATTACATAAAACCCCTTATATAATCCATAGCCACCCAAAAACAAATAAAATAAATTCAACCTCCCGCGTGACTATGCAGCCGCAACTGCAAAAATCCGTCACTGGGCCCGGTTTGGTAATTTCACGAGGCAAATAAAATAATTTGGAAAAACCGGCTCTAGCCCGTAAGAAAAACAGTGCTCGAATTAAACTGATCCGACAGAAGACGAGGTCGGTTACAGTTAGATCAGGTATCGTGTACACTCCACCGCACTGAGAAACGGTGAGGGCGATTAGCCAGCGGAATAAATCTGGACCGTCGGATTAAGTCCTTTTACGGACCCGTATAAAAATCCAAACGGTCTCTCTCCCTCTCTCGCTTTTCGTTCTTATCTTGTTTACTAAATTGCTAGTTATTTTTTCTTTTCATTTTTTTTCTCATTGAGCTCGATCGCTCGCTTTAATGGAAACTGTTTCGAAATCTTTGATTTCACCATCTTCAAGATTCCACTTCTGCGGAAAAACCCATCAATAAAAGATCTTTCTTTTTATCACAACCCTGAGAGAAACACCATTTTTGCCGCTGAAAGAGCTCTGCGTACGTATTTTCTTTACCAAAATCCCCATTTGGGTTTTCTTTTTCTTTTCACTTTTTCTTTGTTTTCTTGGTTTTGTGTTTTGTCGACTATGCTATCAAGATCCTGCTTGGACCTGTTGAATTTGATCTCATTTGATGATGTACGGCCTAATAGTCCAGTCCCGAGGACCATGAACATTCCAGGAGTGATATCAGAGTTCAGAGCCGGTCACCACGACATCAACGTCGACGAAGCAAGTGCAAAGAATTCTGGGTTCGACTTCGATTTCTCCAATATTCCACAACAGCGTAGGATTATCGTAGCGAACCAGTTGCCGATACGGGCTAACAGAGACGCCGAGTCCAAGAAATGGCGCTTCGAGCTGGACAAAGATAGCCTTGCGTTGCAACTCAAAGATGGGTTCGAACAGGACGTCGAGGTCTTTTACGTCGGGTGCTTGAAGGCGGAGATAGAAGGCGCGGCGGAGCAAGAAGAAGTGGCTCAAGTCCTCCTCGAAAAGTTCCGTTGTGTGCCAACTTTCTTGCCGATCGAAATTCAGAACAAGTTCTACCATGGCTTCTGCAAGCATTATCTCTGGCCTCTGTTTCATTACATGATGCCTCTGTTACCGAGCCACGGACAGCGATTCGAAAGCGTGGAGTGGCAGGCCTACGTCTCCGCCAACAAGACCTTCGCGGACAAGATCATGGAGGTCATAAACTCCCATCACGATTCCGTCTGGATCCACGATTACCACCTCATGGTGGTCCCTGCTTTCTTGAGAAAACGTTTCTACAGAGTCAAGCTTGGGTTTTTCTTGCACAGCCCGTTTCCTTCCTCGGAGATTTACAGGACTTTACCCGTGCGGGAAGAGCTTCTGCGGTGTCTGCTGAATTGTGATCTTATCGGGTTCCACACGTTCGATTACGCAAGGCATTTCTTGTCCTCTTGCAGTAGATTGTTGGGTATGGATTACGAATTGAAAAGGGGTTACATTGGTTTAGAATATTACGGTCGAACCGTCAGCATCAAGATCATGCCGGCCGGAATCCATATGGGTCAGCTGAAATCGGCTCTGTCACATCCAGACACCGTAGAATCGGTCAAGAAACTCAGAGATCAATTCAAGGGGAAAACGGTGATCTTGGGGGTCGACGACATGGACATATTTAAAGGTATAAGCTTGAAGTTTCTTGCAATGGGGAAGCTATTGGAGCAGAACGAGCAGTGGAGGGGCAAAGTGGTTCTGATTCAGATTGCGAACCCAGCGAGGAGCAGCGGAAAAGACGTTCAGGATGTTCAGGACGAGACCAGCACCATTGCGAGCGAGATAAACAACAAGTACGGAGAAGCAGAGTACAAGCCCATCGTTTTCATCAAACGCCCTCTTACGGACTTCGAGAAAGCCGCATTCTACGCCATTGCAGAGTGCTGCATAGTGAATGCGGTGAGGGATGGCATGAATTTGGTTCCGTACAAGTACACGGTCTGCAGGCAAGGAAGCCTTGCTCTCGACTCTGATCCGTGGCAGAGGCGGAGCGTTATAATTGTGTCCGAATTCATCGGTTGCTCGCCTTCTCTGAGCGGCGCCATCCGTGTGAATCCGTGGAACATAGAGGCCGTCTCTGACGCGATGAACTCGGCCATGGCGATGGGCTGGGAAGAGAAGCGGCTGCGGCATGAAAAGCATTACAAGTACATAAAGTCGCATGACGTGGCTTACTGGGCTAGAAGCTTCGATGCAGACCTCGAGAGGGCTTGCAAGGGGCATTACAATAAGAGGTTCTGGGGCATGGGTTTCGGTTTGGGATTCAGAGTCATGGCTCTGGGACCCAATTTCACGAAGCTTTCTCTGGATTACACTGCCACAGTATACAGGAATACCACCAGCCGTTTGATCCTGTTGGATTACGATGGGACTATAATGCCAAAGATGTCGGCGGACAAAGCCCCCAGTGCCGAGATTATCTCTGTTTTGAATTGCTTGTGCGCTGACCCCAAGAACACTGTTTTCATTGTGAGTGGCAGAGGAAAAGATTCTCTCAGCCAGTGGTTCTCTCCGTGTGAGAATTTGGGTATTTCCTCAGAGCACGGTTTCTTTACGAGGTAGAATTAGAAAGGTTTCTTTAATTACTTTATTTTATTTTTTTTAGGCCCATCTGATTTTTCTGTGCTAATAATTTTGTTTTTTTTGGGGGGGTTTTAGGTGGAATAAAAATTCTCCATGGGAGATTTGCACCTACACAAAGGACTTCGGCTGGAAATATCTTGCACTGCCGGTGATGGAGCATTACACAGATGCGACCGATGGGTCTCATATAGAGCAGAAAGAGACAGCATTGGTGTGGCATCACCAAGACGCTGATCCTCATTTTGGTTCATCCCAGGCTAAAGAGCTCCACGATCACCTCGAGAAAGTGCTTGCCAATGAGCCTGTGGCGGTTAAAAGGGGTAAATACATTGTTGAAGTTAAACCCCAGGTAATGAATCTTTCCAAATTTCATCTCCAGAATTAGTCCCCAAAAAAAAATGGTTTTTTTTTTTTTGGAGGATTGATTTTTAATCTAATAAATTGCAGGGAGTGAGCAAAGGCAAGGTAGTGGAGCGAATCATCTCGACCATGCAGAATAAGGGGAAGACACCAGATTTCGTGCTGTGCATTGGGGATGATCGGTCCGACGAAGACATGTTCGAGAGCATCGGCCGATCAATTACCGGCGGGATCTTGCCGGCGGAGGTGTATGTTATTGCTTGCACTGTGGGTCAGAAACCAAGCACGGCCAAATACTATGTTGAAGGTCCAGGGGAAGTGGTGAAATTGCTACAGATCCTAGGAACAGCTCCAGATCAACCCACATGCACATACACCCCACTGGTTCACGAAGCTTTTGAGGGGTTTTTTTGATTTGGAATATTAAGCCCACTGACTCATCAATATATTACAGCTAGGAAGTGATTCTTTAGAGAGATGTTAAAGAGCCCAAAATTCATACAGCAACAGCCTTTGTACAGATGATTACTTTTTTTCTTTTTCTTACATTTTACAGGTTCATCATATAGACATTACTTTCACAGATTAGTTGATTCAATTTAATGATCTTTCATAGCTTACAATTTTTTATTTTATTTTATTTAAGTTTTTTTCTTTTCATTCTTTTATTTTGTGCACAATGCACTTCATAACATCACTTGGGAAGCGTATGGTTAGAAGGTGTGGTGGTTTTGTTGGGGTTTTGGTTTTAGGAACATTTTTAATTACTTTTCAGCATTAACGCACAAGGCTTAAAATGCTTAACGATTATTGTAAAATGCGAGTGCTTGCCAGGTTGCCAAACTTCCATACAAGGTAAATAACAATTATTAATGGTGTCTGATTTTTTTTTTACTAGTTTCTCTTTTTAGCTTTTTATGTCTAAGATTTATAACATTTCTAGTGTATATTTAAGTACAATCTCTAAAGAAACAATCAGACAAAGAAATCAATAATAAACAATTAGACAAAATAATCAATTAACTAAAATTTTAGGAATATACTTATGGCCAAATTTGATATTACTTGTTAGTAATTTGTTAAGTTTCTTAATGAGGAAGTCTTTAATATGCAATGGTATACAATTTTAAGCCAACATCCAAAAAAATAATAATAATTATACACATCTAAAAAAAGTTTTTGTAGATAAGATTCGGATCAGGTACCTTATAGCCTTAAAGAAAGCGGATAAAAAATTAGGCCATTCCGAGTAGGCACACATATATACGAAAAGTGTGTACTGGATGTTTATAAACAATGTGAGTGCTAAACTGAAATTTAATGAATAAAATATAATATACATATATATATACACACACACACACACACAAATAATCTCTTAAATAATAATAATAATAAATAAATAAATAAAATAATCTCCTAAGCAACCTGCCTAAACTTATTGAACAAAGTCGTCGTGGCTATTTTTGTAATTTCAGTTGACATTTTCTTCACCTTTTTTTTCCTATTTCCCCACTACACAAATGCATTTTTGCATATGAGGGCAAAAAATAATAAAAAAGAAAATAAAGTAGGGGTTCCACGTTATAATCTTGCAATATAAATAAACTAAGCAACATTTCTTAGAAAATCATTAAAAAGTTAAAACATTATAAAAGAAAATTGAAGTAAACCTCAAATACATACATCGAATGTGTGTTTTTTAATTTTTTTTATTACAAATTGGGAGTTTTTTTTTTTTTTTTTAGAGTTGAGCTGTGCGAAATTTAGTAATGAGAAGTTTTGCAAAAAAGAATAAGTTAAAATGCTGCTATATAAAACCCTTACAGAAGCCTAAAAGGAGTTTGGGTATTTAATATATTTTTATTATGAGCCTTTCAGTGAAATTAGAAAAAAAAAATTAAACAACAATAAAAATTAAAAAGGCTATT
Organism: Ochetophila trinervis; assembly: GCA_003254975.1. Lineage (NCBI taxonomy): Eukaryota > Viridiplantae > Streptophyta > Magnoliopsida > Rosales > Rhamnaceae > Ochetophila > Ochetophila trinervis. The sequence continues at coordinate 15,272 of QANX01000132.1, forward strand.
AGATTTTTTTTAAGGGAAAAAAGGCTATTAGGTATTGAATTATTTTATATAATGCATGGTATATATTTAAGTAGTACTGATGATATTAATTAATTTAACTACATATACCAAACAACCCAAATAAATGTACATATATTTTTCAAGCCTTATCCTTAATCATCTTATCCGAAAGCCACCTTGTTGAAAATTATTACTCGTAAAATATCATTTGCTTTACTTGATTAGATTATTAGCAACGAATACCCTTTTTTTTTTTTTTTTAATCATGCACTATTGATTTTGGATATTGGTTTGAGGCCAATAACTGCCTAAACACATTAACGGATCAATTGGGATGTTTAATTATGTATAATACTGAAATTTATAGAATTTTAGTACCTTTTTTGGATACATGAATTTTAGTATCTATTATGAATTATTTCCTTCCTATATGTTTTTCTTTTCTTTATGTTATTATGTTTTTTTTTTTCCTCCAGTTAATCAACCATGGTGCTTATATGAACCTTATCTAAAAGAAATTAAATCACCAACAAAGTCAAACATTTTAATTAATATTTGTATAGTTGAACACGTTAATTTACTTGTCACATGCTCTTACCTATATAGACTAGGTTTAATCTTTTACCATTTCATGCAATTGCGGGATCATATTCTTTGGTAAAAATACCATGTAAACGGAGGATAATTTTTGCTTGTGTTGGAGAACTACTCAATTTGTGGAATTTTCAAAAGTGGTTGGTTTATTGAATAGGCTAGCTATTTGTTCGGTCAGTCTTATATTTGGAAATTTTGTGGTTGGTTTACCTAATAAACATTGCAAACTAATGGCTTTTCATATAAATTGAACCATATCAATTTATGTCTTCCAAGAACGAAAAATTGAAGAAAGGTTCCCAGTATTGTTGGGTAAGCCTTATATCTCTTTGAAAAAATGATTTATGGTTGAATTTAATTTTTGCCATGAAATTTATACCACTATTTATCATTTGTCTATAACCTCTCATGACTGAGTATTTTTTGCTCAAACAATTTGTCTAATGTTGTTCCAAATTGGGGTTCTTGACTTGTCTAGTTTCTCCACAACATTATTTGATGGTTGACTATGTCAGAAATGGGACTTGGAATATATATGTTTCTCAAATGGCAGCAGGAGACAAATGTCAAGTTCAAGATAAAAATGAGTTGGGATTCCAGAACACTGTGTAGCCATCGCCGACAGTCTAAATTTGAAAATTAGCTTAACATTACTTTGAGTATAACATTGAAATTTTGACCAACTATCAATAATGTAGCCTTGTAATTTCGTTTCCAATTTTTATATAATTTCTTGTTTAAAAAAAAGGTAAACCAAACATTATAAGGTAATTAATATTTAATGCTTTTAGATTTATTACATCATCTAAATTTGTTTATATCTATTGTTAAGCAAAGAATAAGTACTTTTTATCAATATATTATATAATATATTCTGTAAACATATAGCATAGTATCCTTCCCTGAAAACAAAATCTATAGCTATGATATCAAATTTTTTTGCTAAAAAGGTAATCTCGTTGAAGAAATTAAAGTCATTCCATGTTAGAGTCAATGTTCTTTTATATTATTATAATATATGCTAATAGACAGTATAATAATGTTTCTCTGATAAAAAATATATAATAAGTATTGATAAGTAAATATCTAAAATTGATTAGTGAATTAAAAAACTAAATCAATTAAATATTACTATATTATTTATGATATTATTTGATTAATAATTTTATAAATATTTTGATAACTTTTGCATTATTAAAAATAATACTTCTACCATGGCTTTCAGGCTTTGGAAGGGGAAACAGAAAATGAAACAAGTCCAGCGACCCATTAAAATAAAGCTATGGGCTTCCAAATCTCTTTTTTGGGCTTTAGTTGCAAACATTTAAGTGTGAATCTTCGTTCTTTGTAGTTTTTTTTTTTTGAAACCCCTTTGTAATAGTTTGTACCTTTTTTTCAAAAAACAATCAGTAATAAAAAAATATCTTCTTTTTTTTGTTTTAACAAGAAAATGAAATAAAGATGAAAAAGATATATTTTTTCTTTTCTTGAAGAACATATTATGTTTAAAAGTGGACGACAAAGATGCATTTGACTAAGTTGAGAATTGTGATATGAAAATTATTCCTTAAATTTGGAACGAAATTTTGCAGTATGTTTTATAACTTTTGGATCCAGCTTATTCAAGTAAATTTAAAAAAAAAAATGATTTCTCTACTTTAAAATGTTGCTTCTTTTTGGATTATACTATGCAATTTGTTTTTGGATGTTTCCTGTATTCCTTGCATGTATCCCAAAAAAAAAAACAAAAATTGTATCAAATGTACCCTTGAGTTTTCATCAAATTATAAATATCCTAACTTTTGTTACTTTTTACAATTTAAAACTATATCATTTTACAGATTAGTGACAATATGTGAAAGGTTAAAAAAATATGAACTGATTCTCAAAAAAAAAAAAATAGAAAAAGAACCAAGGAAGACTTTTATTTTATTTTTTGTTAATAAAAAAGGACTTACTAATAGCGGGGTCATAGGTTCATGAGTTATCTAGTGAGTAGATAAATTCAGGCATCTTTTCAACCTAGTAAGAGTCCATACTGAGATCCATATCACTGAAAACTCCTTCTTTCTCTTGTGGTAGCAGCAGAGAATAACATTTGAGTCCAAATAAGACTACCAAAATTCAAATTTTAACTCATATTTACAAGTGTAAAAATTCAGCTGTCTTCTACAACTGAACTACACTTTCAAAAGCTCTTTTATTTTTTCTTTTATTATTATTATTTTATTGAAAATTGATGAGAACTCGAGATTTTTTTAATGAATAAGAAAAAGTTAAATGGATAAAGTTTGACGTGCTTCTCCAATCCAAATAGTATATCCATCTACATCCATCAATACATCAATATTTAAAGTTTTATTAATATGACTGGGCTTTTAATCTTTAAATAAAATAGTATCATAAATATTTCCATTTAGAAAGCCACGTTATGGTTCCGTTTGTTACGCCGGATTAGAGAGGATGATTGGACTGTTATCCTGCTTAATATTCATATAAGCTATTTGATGCTGATGTCTTGGAGGATAATAGAATCCCGGAGCTGCATTATATCCTCCACTCAATCGGATTTTGAAGCCCCTTCTCCTCCATGGATTTAGAAGAAGCGAAGAATAATAAGAAAAATCCAAACTAACAAAGAAAAAGACCACTTCCTCATGGCCTTCCATGAAAAAGACTGCAAAAAAAAATTGATGATCGAAGCGAACAAATTAACAAAGAAAACGACGACGATGCAGGAATAATAAAAACATGAGTACCTAAAATTTGATTATTATTAGAGTAGGATTTGGAATCAAGGGATTTGCAAAAGGGAGAGGATGAACAAAGTAGACTGTCCAAGCTATTTCGGTTAGGACCAATCTCCTCGGCCCTCCTAATTTTCCATACGAAGATGTTTTCTTTCATGCCCATTTATTTGCCTTTCTACTAACTAAGCAGCTCTCAGCCATTACTTTTAATATTATAATAAAACAATTGAAAAAAGTTACTTTAATAAAACCAGATAGTGGACAAGAGTCTATGCAATGTAATTAGGAAGCTCTATGACTTGCTAAATACTTT
>QANX01000133.1:0-33496 GCA_003254975.1 Ochetophila trinervis
ATAATTAAATTAATATTTTTTTTGTCGTGTCTTATCGTGTTAACGTGTTCCAACCCGTTTCAATCCGTTTTCTTATCGTGTCTTATCGTGTGACACTGATATCAATCCGACCCGATATCGCAGACTCAAACCAGTAAATTATCGTGTCGTATTATCGTATCGTGTAGCATTTTACCAGATCTACTTGCAGGTAACCATATCCACAGGCATGGAAATCACAATGAACCACGATATTGTCAGATATATATGTCTTTGGATATAGGGATTTCCTTGCATACTCTAATGAACAACAATTTTGTTTTTCCGCTCAATTAGCTAAACCAACTTTATATCTTTACTCTGAACCTATTACGCTGTAGGTAAGTTTTTTTTTTTTTTTTTCACCNNAAAAAAAAAAAGGTAAGTTTTTTTTTATTTATCAAAAAAAAAACTCCATATCTTTTTATTTATTTTTATTTTTATCTTTATTCAAATACTACAAAAATTATAATTGATTTATTATTATTATTATTATTTTTTAAATGTCCTTATGACTATTATCAAATTAAAGTATTAATTATCATTTTGATTATAATGATTAATCATAACTATTCAAGCCAACATGTATGAAAGATTCAATCTTTTGGGGTAGTTGATGCAAAAATCTAACGGCCAAAGTTTGTGCACTCACTTTTGAATCTGCAAAATATTATATGTACATTTTATGACCGTTTAGGGCTTTTATGTATTTTTTTAATTAAAATTTCAATAGAAAACAAAATAAAAAATAAAATAGTATTTTATTTGGAACATATCTAATCGTTCATTATCTTATAAAAGGAGGAAAGTAAAAGAAATAACATTTAGAGATAAAAATACTATATGATTAGAAGTTCTCAACCAAGTAAAAAAAAGTAGAACTGGAACATAGAGTCCTAATTAATCTGTCATGATAAAATAGAGTTTAAGTTAATTAAATTAAATAAATATTTTATAGTATTGTTTAAATAATCAATTAAATAAAGGGATGATTTTGTAATTGTGAAATCACAAAGAACAGAAACGCAACAAAAACAAAAAAGAAAGTTGGGGTATTTTGGTGATTATAAATAGTTTATAACAAAAACCTGCAGCTTCCTAGTTCTGAGAAAACCAAAAAGAGAGAGAAAGAGAGAGTGGCAGAGAGAGGAAGGGAGAGGGTAGAGCGATATAGCTGAATTTTCATTGTCGACGGGTCGGTCGCTCGCTCATGCAAGATCCGTCTTCAATCCAAGCATTTTAGGAAAAAGAAATATTAAATTCCTCTCTTCATCGTCAATGTTCCTTTTTTTCCAACGATTCTTTTTGTCCAATTAATTAATTATTTTATTATACAATTGATCATTTGTTTATATATTCCAATTTTCATCCTGATAAAAATTTTTGTTTTCCGAACTCAAAACCCTAATTCGGAATGGCTACGACTGCCGATTCTTCCTCCAATCACCACTGTTCAAGTGGTCCAAGTGGTCCAGTGTTCTCCGGCGACTGCGGCGATAGTCCCCGGTTAAGACGAAGTAATCTACCGTCTCCGTGGGCCCAAGTCGTCCGAGGTGAGGCAGAAGCAATCCCAGGCGTTCACCAATCTCCGCCTTCATCGTCTTCGTCTTTGTCATCGCTGGCTACGCCTGTGCCGGAGCAAGTCCCTTTTTCCGATTGCTCCGCTTCAAAGGTGGCCCCTTCGCCGCCGCCTAGTAATTCCGCAGCCGCTGACAACTCCAATGGTAATAACGGCATTGCGGCTAGGCCGAAGCCAGCTTGGAACAAGCCCTCCAATGGCCTCGTCGAGGTTACTACGGCAATAGATGCTGATTCTTGGCCTGCTTTATCCGAGGCTACTAGGGCTTCTCCTAAACTCTCGGCTGATTCATCTTCAAAGCCTGCTACAGATGGATCGGTCCCCAATGCTCAGGTTTGGTTTGGTCCCCTTGTTTTCTCTTTTTACTTTTACGTTTAGCTTTTACTCGCTTGAATGAGATTTCAGAACAAATATAATTATAATAATGGAAAAACTACTTTGCGACAATGAATTCATTTAGATTCCCAGTAGCCATTAATTTTGTTCTTGATGATAGGGACCGGTTATAACACATTCGCCGAAGAAACAAGCTAGTACTCATGCAAACCCTCACACTACTCCGAACAATGCATTGCCAACTCGACAAAGATCCATGAAGCGTGGGGGCGGCAACACTGGGGGAGGGCCTGTGCATAGCAGTTTCACACACCCTCCCCCGCCGCCACCTCCTCCACCACCCTTCCCTGTTTTCCCAATGCCTCCAAATGCTTATGCTAATCTAATAACAGCAATGCCTGATCCTTCTCCAAGAGACCCTTCTTTCCGCAGCAATCATTGGGATGCCAGACCAAGTGGATTTGTGTCTCAACAACATCCAGGTAACGATCATCGCAATTCTTCCCGGAGACACTTTGGTCCCCATCCACATGGAGATGGCACCTACCGCAACAATTATGGGGGCAGGAGAGATCACGATCGTGGGAATTATCCAAATGCCAGAGACGTCCACATGCAGTCACAGAGAGCTCCACCAAGAGGATTTCTTAGGCCTGCTCCACCCAATAACCCAACATTCATTAGCCCCCCGCCTGTGAGACCCTTTGGGAACCCTATGGGTGTGCCGGGTGAGTCTATTTTTTACAAAAAATACTTGTTCTTGGTATGTGGATGTGAAGCTAACTCTGTTATTATGTTTCAGAGTTTATTTATACCATGCCTATGGACTCTATTAGAGCTGTGCAGTTCATTGCTCATGCTTCGCCTCCTGCAATGTTTGTTCCTGTTGCAGACCCTTCTTTGCCTGGTTTGTTAGTTAACCAAATAGATTATTATTTCAGGTAATTACATTGTTGGCTTTTGTGCATTGACAAATTCTATTTTTTTGTTTGAAAAGTTAACTGCTAATGCAACTGTCTTTGTATATTGCAGTGATGCTAATTTGATAAAAGACGAATTTTTAAGGTCAAACATGGATGATCATGGCTGGGTTCCGATATCTTTAATAGCAAGCTTCCCTCGAGTAGGTTATTTGCGGTTAATCAATTTTTTTTTTTGGCCTCTGTTTGACACTTAATGTGAAATGTCTTCACTTGCATTATCACGCTTGCTTTTACTTGTTAAAAAATTATATGAAATCTCAGCCTAGATAAGCTTATAACCTTAGCCATTCTATTACATTTGGGCCTCTGATACATTCAGAGAAGTAAATGGATGCTAGTAGCATTAGCTTGCTAGGCTTATCATGCAGAAAACCTGTGAATTTTAGCAAAATTTATGAGTATAAAAGTGATCTCAAATATGAATATTAGAATGTGCAGTCAAACACGACCCATAATAAGTGGGGTCATCTACAAAAATACTTAATTCAATAATTTAATTTGTTTCAGAAAATCTTTTTAATAACATTTCTGAATTGCTGCTTTTTGACTTGCAAGCAGGAGCTTGAGGTCTGAATAATTTTCTTCTATTTGATTTGTTTAGTCTTTGCTGATTAGCTTTTTGTTTCTGGTGCCTTATTTACTAGTCTTTTCTAAACATTGGGGTATTGCTGGTCAAATATTTTTGGCAATTTGGTGATCCATAATTAACTTTTGGAGATGAATATTTTAAAATATGGAGAACTCAGCTAGATGTTTTGTATACATCAGGGTGCATAAACTCAAGTCTTCAAATGGGAATTTCTAGAACTACACCTTATTTTACTAGTGTAAGTCTGGTTTCTTGCTGAATAACAGAATTTGGGTTAAATATAAAAGAGTCAGTGTGACAGATAGATGATGACTAGAGAGAGAGCAGGGAAAAGGGATAGAAGGGATTGACAAATAGAAGGGAAAAAGAGAGATGGAAAGGAATGTACTTTAGGTTTAGAGTGTTACATTTTCAAAGTCAAGAATTGAAAGTTGGGCCATCAGGATGAAAGCTGTGGATCATGTAAATTTTGTAAACAGGATCAAAATAATAATTTTCTGCATCAGGATGATTTGGTCAACATAATAACTACAACCTTCTATTGGTAAAACTTTGAATTTTTTATTTTTTTGTTGGTGAAAGTAGCTGTACAGACCTACAGTCTAGTAAAATTTAGTGTATACAATTTGCTTCACTAAATTGTATATACTTTTTCTAATTTCTTCTTGGAAATTATTCACAGATTTTCAATTAGTAGGTTGAGAGTTATTTGTGTAAGATGGTGAATGGGGTTTATGTGGTTTATTGTCCACAGTTGCACGTTTTGCCTAATGGCTTACCATTAGTTTAGTATTAAGTACATTTATTGGTGCATAAAAGTGTAGGATGCTATTTCTGCCGCTTACTTTTGATACAACTTAATTCTTTTTATTTCTGCATTATGAAAACTTTTCTTCCCTGCCTATTATTCAATTTCTTTTCTCAATCCCGTGTTTAAAATCATCAACCTCTTTATGAGTTCCAGCCACTGTCATGGCTGATTTCACCTTCATTGTTGCAGCCAATAAAAACTGATCCTATATCTGAGTGATTAGGGCCTCTAAATTCTTTTTATTTTTATTTTTTATGTTTTGACTTGAGACTCTCTTATTTAATGATAATAATGATATTGTAACAGGGCTCATGTTGTGTTCACTGGTAGTATTTTGACTTTTATCGCTCAAGGCTAGAGATAAATTATGTGCCTGGAGATTGTTTAGACTCGTCTTTTTGGTGGAATAGTTCTCTTAACCCTCAAATTTTTCTCATAGTTTATCATTCTGCAGTAATTTTCAAATAATGATGTTCAGTTGCTCCTGTTTTAGAATTTTAAAACTCTAGCTTATTGATTGATTGTTTCACATTGTTTTAGTTTCTACAGGGAAAAATCCCCGATCTCCTCTATTTGATAGAGATGATTATCAAAAGGAAAATGAAAAAAATAAAAAATAAAATAAAGATATTAAAGACCAGAAATAATACTATTGATTGATCTGCAAGACTATCAAACCTTCTCTTTTCCATTATTACTTTTTATTTTAAGGTTTCATTTTGGATTCTGAATCTTGCTGTGCATGTAGTTATCTGTTGGACTTGCTTTCTCTTTTCTTCATGTCTGTATATTGGGCTGGTTATCTTAAAACATTATTGTGTTTGGATTTTTTTATTAAAACAATAGCATATATAGTATCACTGCGAAAAATAAAAATATGAACACCCTAACTCATATTGATTCATGCTTCCCATATCATATATCATTCTAAGTTTTAATTTTCTATTTTTATTTTTAATTTCTTTTCACTTTTTAATATTAAGACCTTGCATGGGCAACTTATTTTATGGCTTGCAGGTTAAAGGTTTGACACAAAACATCCAAATAATTTTGACTTCCTTAAGGGCTTCTACTGTTGTGGAAGTACAGGTAAATTTCCTTCTATAATGTTTTAATAATAATTCTGTAATGTACCGTTGAAAACTTTATGTACTTTATTGGAAATTTTTTTGTCTATGGTACTGTAGAATAACTTGCAAAAAGAATTGTTTCATAAAAAAATTAAATTAATTTCCAAAATGTTCCAAAGTTGTAAACAATTGTAAATTTTCTGATTCTACTATTGGAAGTGTTGCAGGATGACAAGGTGAGGAAGCGGGGTGAGTGGATGAAATGGATACCAACTTCTGGCCGGCTTTCTACTGAGCCAGGCTCACCATCTCTTAGTAATTCAAGTTTCAATGTGATGGAAACCTCTTTTCAAAAATTGACAATGGAGGAAGCAGCTACTAGCCAAAACAGCTTAGCAGGTAATAAAGATCCTAACTCTGAGGCTGGCCCTGGGAGCAATTCAACCGAGTTCATAGCCCAGCCACACCTACCCAACGGAGATGGTACTCAAAGCACACAATCAAGTTGAAACTCATTGACCAGTGCTACCGCAAAAGTGGAGCAGAATCGTGTCAAATAGTTCATTTGTACATTTGGAGAGTTTGTGGAAGAAGAGGCTTGGTTTTAAAGGGGTGTAGCAACATGTCTTTCAGTTTTGCGAGTTTTGGCAGTATTTTGATGAGAGACTAGCAAAGGAAACAAAATAATAGTAATAAAAAGTACTATTTAAGAATATAAGGGAAATTGAACCGAAAAAACTTAGTTATTTATCAAGGCAGAATTATGAGGCAGTTTGTTTTGTATAGTCTGGCTTTTGGTCTGGTTTTATTCTGTTTGTTGTATGGGGACTTATGTGACATGGGTGGGTTATACACGGAGGATGGCAGAATTTGAGTGTTCTATACCCCGTACTAGCTATAAAGCCTAAGCACGCGTAAGCAGGTTCCTGCGTCCATTTGAAGGTCTTTTCTGCTTATTTGCTGATGAAGGATTCGGAAAACCATGCTTGGTTCGGTTACTGCAATTTTGTACTTTGCCCCTACCCATTATGTTCTTTTTTTTATATTATTTGTAGACACTTAATCGTGTAGGGAATTCGTTGGCCCATCAATAAGGCTCTTTGCTTGGGGCGAAACCAAAAAAGGGTCTAATGTAAAATCTTCGTGTCTCTTTTTTTTTTTTTTTTTCCTCCTTTTGACGGAAATAAAAATATTAGGATAAATATATGATTTTTTTTGTTTTGTTTTAAACATAGAACTGTTTTATGCAGTAATATTTTATAACTTTTCTTTATTTTGCAAATTAAAGATAAGTAAAAAAATAGTTTAACATAAAGTATTTTACAGTTTGAGGTTTTGTACGGTACAGGTAACAGTGCATAATTACATTGACACCTTTAATTAAATTAAATAGTTCTAATTCAAAATACATTCTTAGATTGCTGATATTTCATTAACACCTTTTTTTTTCTTTTTTCTTTTTTTCCATTTTTTATATTGTTAGTTCCTCTTATTCAAACATAGCTATAATGACCATAAAAACAAAAGTGAAAAAATAAAAAATGCAGAGCATTAAATAACACAAAGAAAACAAAAGTATTTCCAAATCAACAAGAAAACTCAAAACTCAACGAAATATTCACGCCATTAATCAGAAAAACTCAAGAAAGAAAACGAAAGCAGAAAAAAAAAAAATTGAAGAAAAACCAGAAAATAAAGAGCAAAAAAATAATTACAGATGACAGTTGGGGTTAAGAGAAAAAAACTTCAGAGTAATGCTTTCCCAAATAATTAACTGCAATTGGATTAGTGAATAATCTTGTTAGGTCTAAAAATTACATGTATGTATTAAATATTTATTTGGAGTTATTATGGATTAATGCAATTAGGAAGAGACTGGAGTTGGTGGTGGCATGAGTGAGTATTTTTCTTTTTTTTGGGTGAATGAGTGAGTATTGAAGAAATGCAAAAGCGACATACTATTGTGTGTTCTGATGAGCTGGCAAATTAGTTTTTGCTAAGCCCGTTTTCTATTTTAGGCTTTTAACTGTTAGTTAGTTTATTAGATGTTAGGAAAATTATTAAGTTCAATTTTCTTTTTTATTGGAGAGATTTTTAACTGTGCAACATTAGTTCATAAGTGATCAACATTAGTTTACAAATGAATAACATATAATTTTGGTCCATAACCATGCAACAGATGAATTGATATTTTTTACTTATGAACTAATATTGTACAATTAAAGAGAAGTTTCGCCAATGAAATTTTATGAACGAAAGTTGCACCGTAAACACTCCTTGGATGTTAACTAGCTGCTATCCTTCCCCCTAGTTCTTATCCTACGCTCTTGTTGTATAAATAGGAGTTCTTGTTCTTATTTCTGTAACTTTGGCACATATCAATAAAATTGAGGTATATTTTCAGATGAGAGAGAGAGAGTAATCTTCGTCGTCTTCTTTTACAGAGAGCTAGGAAGTTTTATTCTTTTCTTGTTTTTTCAACTGTGAGTGAGAGTGATGGAAGTGCTCTAGTGCTGACAACTTTTATTCACTTGTCAAATATATGCGAAGAGACTTGCTGGGTCTGAAACAAAAGTACTGATACAAGCAAAGCTAGCATGTAGCCCCAAACGGGCTGAAGAAGAACCATTTTATTCCTGGTCTAATCCGCCAACCTTTGTTTTTTTCTGTATGCATAATTAATTTTCTTTTCCTTTCCTGGGTTTATGAAAGCAAAAAATAAAAGCTGTTACATTCCGGAGCAAAGGTGACATTTTATTCAGTGTATATATGGCGGTCCCACTAATAAATAATTGCCCTATAAGACATTCCTATGGGTTTGACGTTGATGTCTGTAAGACTATGATCATCATTGCGTCCTAATCAAAATGTGACCGTTCCGAAACACAAATAATGTCACATTATGTTGGTCCTATATGTGAGTTTCACAAATGGTTGTATTTTAGGACCACCTGAGTTTTTTGTATTAGCATGGTCGGTTCTGGTTCTCTTCAACTTTTTCTTTTTTTCTTGTTACCTTAAGGTATCCACAGGACTCAAAGAAGATGTGCAATAAAAGACTGCGTTATCAATAACAATTTCAACACCGAGAAAAAAAAAACAAAAAAGAAAGAAAAAAAAAATTGTAGGGTCTCCCCAAGATTTGAAGGCTTGCCCCTGGACAAGGGCCCAGTTAAATGGTCCTATTGAATATTCTTCATGTTTTGCTTTTGCCGGTGGCCTTGGCCAATATACATGGTGTTGTGGGTATTTTTGCTTATTAAATGGGTCAAATATCTAATGATTGATGGTAGTAAAAATGCCCAACAATGTGGTGGCCCACATAAATCCAAACATACCCAAAACCCATACACTTGGGAATGGACACTTGTCTCCGGATAGAATTTTTAGTAGGTTAATCTTAACCCTCCATATCCAAGTCATGAGATAAGAGTAAAGGAAAAAAAGGGGGAATCAATTTTTTTGGAGCCGCACACAACCCGAGAGCCACCAACCCCAATCACCCTCACCATCTTTTCTCTCATTTTCCCCAAAATTCGGCCAACCTTGGTTTTTGTGATTTTTGAGACCACCAAACCCTTGATTTTGACATAAAAAGATGATTTTTGGCTACTTTTTGCTATGATTACAAACCAAAAAGCTAAAAACACTATTGACTACCTCTTTCAACTCACCAAAATCGGACAGCCTTCCCATTCTTTTTGCATGCTATTTTTTGGTCTCCCTTTTTTCTAAGAAGGCTCCCTCTTCTTCCATTTTTTCTTCTCCTCTTCTCCAACTTTCCTCCCCCTTTTTTCTATGCCATTTTTTAGTCATTTACACTTTTGGATGAAGGATTATATGACTAACTTAACCATCGGAGGGGAAATGCCGGCCACCACACCGGCGCCCCTCTAACCGGTTTTGCTCCGTTTTTACAGGAACCCTAGAAGCCTGGTTCGAGACGAAAAATTGCCACAACACATGGTTTTCTTGCTTTTCCATGTAAACACAGCTAGCTTCGGTGAACGTAGTTGCAAATTAAGTAGTTATCTGTCCCTCCAATCTCCAAATAAGATTAGAAATCTTGTACATACCAATTTCACCATAACTGAGTCGGTATGTATTTATCAAAAATATTCACATGCCAGTATCATGTTAATAGCTCGACTCAAAATTTAGTAAATCAATTTAAAGTAATTACTGTACAAGTGCATTAAACTAATAATATAGTTAAGATTAACTGTAAAGATTAAGACATGTAAAATAAAATATCAAAAGTTAATAATAAGATTGAGACATGTACTTAGTTAAGCATTTTTGATAGAATTACTAAGCGAGTTTGATTAAAATTGACATAATTTTAACTGGACTAAACGAACTATTCCTGTTAAACACAAATTGTACACACCTTAATAGGAATTAACAATAATTCAAAATTAGAAAAAACGATTATTTTGTAGTGTATACCAACCATTAAGAGTGAGTGCATGCTGCTTAAAGCTTGATCGCCGTAATAATCTATAAATGCCTACTTTAGAAGTCAATCAATTGGCTAATTACAACCGAAAAAAAGAGTGTTTGGGTCTCATTTAGGAGAAAAATTTTATGACACGGTGGTACCAGGTTAGCTGGTACCACTTCAAGTCTTTTGCTGCCATGTGTTAAAAGATTTCCATATCATCATCTTTTTTATATATAATTTTATTTTGTTTATTTTGAGAAAAAAAAAAAAAAAACCTTGCTATGCTAGTTTTTCAATCCATCTGAAGCCTTTCTTCAATCTTTCACTTTTTTCCCTTCCATTGTTTTCAACCCACCCACTAACTACATTTCTTTTCTTCTCTTTCACCGACCTGTGATTTTCCATGGAAATGATTCATCTTTTTTTCTTTCTTCTTTCTTCAAAAGAATCCCACGATATTCACTAAAATGCCTAAAAATAAATATCCAGATTTACAAACAAATTTATTTCTAAAAAAAAAAACCATACTTTAAATAAACATTAAAAATTTATTTTCTTCTCAAAATTTTATCGAGAAACAAACAAATCCCATACTGTATTTCAGCAACTTCGGTAGATCTACAATGCACAAAAAGAAAGAAAAAAAAGAGAGGATGTGCTTCCAAAACAAGCACCTCAGAGAGAAAGAGATTTCAGCCAAAGTTTTTTCATCTTTATCCCTACAGCGACTTTGTCTGGTCCGTACAGATCTTCTCAGATAACGTTTAAATTGTTAATATTTTTTTTTTCATTTGAAAGAAAAATTTGTTGTAGTTTTGGAAAAATCAAAGAATTTATTTGGGTGAGAAAGGAGAAAAAAAAGAAATAAAATAAATGTTGCAGTTTTGAGTGTGTGAATGACAACTAGGGAAGGAAAAGAAAGGGAAAAAAGGCTTCATATGGATGGAAAAATAATCAGGTTGCATGGTTTTACTTTTTTAAAATAAAATAATAAAATGATGAAATTATAAATTTTAACAGACAAATGAATTGAAGTGGTACCAGGTGGTACCAGCTGACCTGGTACCACGTTTCATGGAAGTGTTTTTCATGGAAGTTTTTCTCCCCATTTAGACGCCATAGTTTAGGTGGACGCGTGATGTTGGGAAAAGGGAATCTCCAAATGAGTAATACATATGTAGCATTATTTTATTTTTTCTAAATCTTTCTTTATGTAATTTATCCTCTCCCTCTGTCTTATATCTTTTTTTTTTCTTTTCTTTTGTGAATCTCCGTCTACCTCTTTTGTATCTATATTTCGTTTCTCATTTTTTGTCCCCGACGATCCAAATATAGCAATCTAATTCCGCAGTTTCATCCATCTCTTCCAGTTCCTTTCAGTCTCTCTGTTTTCTTTCTTCCCTCCTACAACCAAAGAGAATAAACTACAAAGCAATTGTGCCGACCCCATCTTCCCTCGTGGGGTATAATATTTAAACCTATTTTGGATTTCAGAACAGCCTTTCCAGGATTCCTTGCTGCTGCTGCTGCTGGGTTGGGGCTTACGTAAGAGTGAATATCAACTAGCTAGGGAGCTAGTTTCCCTCCACAATCTAAATTCTTTTTGTTATATCTATAATCTAGGAAATTTCAACAATACAACTTCTTAGAAGTTTGCACTGAAATAATTCTTATAAAATTAGATACATAGTTTATAGATTAGATAATGTAATTCATAAAATAGAAAAACTATCCATAAAATAAGTAAGATTTTAAAGAAATGTTAAAAATTGTAACATTGTGACTATCATGTTCCAAAAAATGTATAATGTTATCTCTATAATATTTTCATAAATTTATGTATGGACTAACCATAATCATCTAACACACTTACAAAGGTTTATTTATGTGAGTAATAGAACTAAGCTATTGGTATACCACTTTTGCGTTGAAATCTTTTAACTCGCTCTTTCTATTAATTTTTTGGTTCGCCCATTGAACAAGATTAACCAGTTGTCTCTCTTGTTCAGCTTTACTGTGAACCCCTGTGAATTAAGATCCATTTTCTATATTTAATAATCCATTATTTATATATATATATATTAAATAATATTTATTTTGTAACAAAATATAAATGGACAAGTGTGTGCAACTTGTTCAAAATATGAGGCCAAACCGGTATATATTGTTGTTGTTGTGGCGATTTTTCATCTCGGACCGGGCTTCTCGGGTTCTTGCAAAAACGGAGCCAAACCGGTTAGAGGGACGCCGGTGTGGTGGCCGGCGTTTCCCCTCCGATGCTTAAGTTAGTCCTCATCCTTAGTTCAAGAGCATAAATGACTAGAAAATGGTCTAAAAAAGGGGGATCAAATTTGGAGAAAAGGGGGGAGAAAAAATGGAGAGAAGCTAGAGAGAAAGGGAGAGCCAAAATAATGAAAATGGACTCCAAAAATCTGGAATGGGAAAGAATGGGAGGGCTGTCCGGTTTTTGGGAGGTGAGGGAGATAGTGAATAGTGCCTCTTCCTTTTTTGTGTTGAATCATGGTTAAAGGGGGGTTGAGTAGTGGTTGAAAATGTCAAAATCAAGGCTTTAATGGTCTTGGAAAGGGGTTTTTTGGGGGCTGCCGAATTTTGGGGAAATGGGAGTGATGGGGGGTAGGTGAGAGTGATGGGGAGTAGGTGAGAGTTGGTGGCTCCCTAAGGTTTTGTACCCAAAAAATCTGATATCTCATTTTCCATTTGGATGGCCAAGATTCAACATCAAAAGGTCCCCTAGATGAGTGACACCTAGCAAAGTGTATTTTAGGCCTTGGGCTTTAGAGTATTGTCACTATTTGGCCTACCACACTAAAAATAGGTATATATTCTACTACCTTTAATGATAAGGCATTAGGCCAAAAAATGCCTACAACAATAGCCCCCAAATTGATGCAATCTAGGGATTGAATCAATTTTAAAAGATACAAAGTACCTGTTACCGGGGAGCGTTCAGCTTCTAGGGCGCTTAGCTTCTTGGCTGTTTTAGCCTGCGGTTCCCGGTCGATCCGAGCCCAGCTCTGAGAGCCATTAGCCTCTGGGGGTTCAGCCCCCTGGCTGTTCTAGCTGCTAGCTCCTGGTCGATCCGAGCCCAGCTCGGGGAGCCTTTAGCTTCTGGGTGCTTAGCCTCTTGGCTGCTTTAGCCTGCGGCTTCTGGTCGATCCGAGCCCAGCTCGGGGAGCCATTAGCCTCTGGGGGTTCAGCCCCCTGGCTGTTCTAGCTGCCAGCTCCTGGTCGATCCGAGCCCAGCTCGAGGAGCCTTTAGCTTCTGGGGGCTTAGCCTCCTGGCTGTTTTAGCCTGCAGCTCCTGGTCGGTTCGAGCCCAGCTCGGGGAACCTTTAGCTTCTGGGGGTTCAGCCCCCTGGCTGTTCTAGCTGCCAGCTCCTGGTCGATCTGAGCCCATCTCGGGGAGCCACTAGCCTCTGGGGGTTCATCCCCTTGGCTGTTCTAGCTGCCAGCTCCTGGTCGATCCGAGCCCAACCCGATGAGCCTTTAGCTTCTGGGCCCTTAGCCTCTTGGCTGCTTTAGCCTGCGGCTCCTGGTCGATCCGAGCCCAGCTCGGGGAGCCATTAGCCTCTGGGGGTTCAGCCCCTTGGCTGTTCTAGCTGCCAGCTCCAGGTCGATCCGAGCCCAGCTTGGGGAGCTTTTAGCTTGTAGGAGCTTAGCCTCCTGGCTGTTTTAGCCTGCGGCTCTTGGTCGGCCCGAGCCCAGCTCGGGGAGCCTTTAGCTTCTGGGGGTTCAGCCCCCTGGCTGTTCTAGCTGCCAGCTCCTGATCGATCTGAGCCCAGCTCGGGGAGCCTTTAGCTTCTGGGTGCTTAGCCTCTTGGCTGTTTAGCATGCGGCTCCTGGTCGATCCGAGCCCAGCTCGGGGAGCCATTAGCCTCTGGGGGTTCAGCCCCTGGCTGGTTTAGCTGCCAGCTCCTGGTCGATCCGAGCCCAGCTCGGGGAGCCATTAGCCTCTGGGGGTTTAGCCCCCTGGCTGTTCTAGCTGCCAGCTCCTGGTCGATCCGAGCCCAGCTTCGGGAGCCTTTAGCTTTTGGGCGCTTAGCCTCTTGGCTGATTTAGCCTGCGGCTCCTGGTCGGTCCGAGCCCAGCTCGGGGAGCCATTAGCTTCTGGGGGTTCAACCCCCTGGTCGAATCTTTAGTATATGGCAGCTCACCTCATCCTATGGACCGAGGTGAACCCCAAAGGTCAAGACTTCAATAGATGGCAGCTCACCTCATCCCATGGACCGAAGTGAACCCAAAAGGTCGAAACAGCAGTAGATGGCAACTCACCTCATCTCATAGACTGAGGTGACCCCAAAAGTCGAAACAACAGTAGATGGCAGCTCACCTCATCTCATAGACCGGGGTGACTCCAAAGGTTGAGTTTTCAATAGATGGCAGCTCACCTCATCCCATGGACCGAGGTGAACCCCAAAGGTCGAAACGACAGTAGATGGCAGCTCACCTCATCTCATAGACCGAGGTGACCCCAAAAGTCGAAACAGCAGTAGATGGCAGCTCACCTCATCTCATAGACTGAGGTGACCCCAAAGGTCGAGTCTTCAATAGATGGTAGCTCACCTCATCCTATGGATCGAGGTGAACCCCAAAGGTCGAAACGGCAGTAGATGGAAGCTCACCTCATCTCATAGACCGAGGTGAACCCTAAAGGTTGAAACAGCTGTAGATGGCAGCTCACCTCATCTCATAGACCGAGGTGACCCCAAAGGTCGAGTCTTTAATAGATGGCAGCTCACCTCATCTCATAGACCAGGGTGACTCCAAAAGTCGTGATGTCATTTTCTTCGTGTGCCCGCTCTCTTGTATTCGAATGATAGGTTGAGATGATCTGATTTGGTCCATTTGATTCTCTAAATCATATAGTCGGGCTCGCTCAGAGCATGGTGCTACCCATCTTGTACTTTGTCTCCAAGCTGGGGGTAGCTCCTGTGAAGGTAGTGTTGTTGGTTCAGTTGCTGGGGTTGAGGTTCCTCAGTTGCGAACGTAGCTGGTCTCCATAGGTCGCTTGCCTCCAACTCCTCTGTTGGACAGCTCAATTCTGTCCAATGTGCCCTTTTGCTCCAGATGAGTGTTCGACATTTCCTTCAGGTTCTACTCCGGTTAAATTCAGCTACAGGATGGCAGGTCTCTCTAGAGCTGGAACTGGGAGAATTTTCTAGGTGGTGAAATTCAGCAAGAACTTCCTTCAAAGTTTCAGATCCTTCAAG
The DNA here is from genome assembly GCA_003254975.1 of Ochetophila trinervis. Taxonomy (NCBI): domain Eukaryota; kingdom Viridiplantae; phylum Streptophyta; class Magnoliopsida; order Rosales; family Rhamnaceae; genus Ochetophila; species Ochetophila trinervis. The sequence continues at coordinate 15,062 of QANX01000133.1, forward strand.
AGTTAGAACTCAGCAACTGCTCCAGCAGCTAAAATTCAGCAGATCTTCCAGTAGCTAGGACTTAGCATCCTTTCCAGCAGCGATCTCCTCCAAAGTTTTAGGTTTGTCCAGAGCTGGACCGAGGCAGCGCATCCAGTAGTGGAATTCAAGCGGCACTCTCTGTCGAAGTTACTGGTCCATCTAGAGCTTGACCGAGGCAGCGTGTCATGGAGATGGGCCAAAGCTCGGGACCTAGGCAGAGGTCACGAATCTGGGCTAAAGCTCGGGATCTTACTGAAGACTACGGACTTGGGCGGAAGCCACAGACCTGGGCTGAAGCTCAGGAGCTAAACTGAAGCTCGGGAGCTGGGTCGAAGCACGAGACTAAGCTGTGTTGTGGGCCATGTAACTGAGCTGAGGCTATGAGACCAAGGCTGAAGCTGGGACCTGAGCGGAAGCCCTGGGATTGAGGTTGAAGCTGGGGCCTGAGTGGAAGCTACTGGACCGGGGCTGAGGCTGGGGCCTGGGTGGAAGCCGCGAGTTCGAGGCTGAAGCTGGGGCCTGAGCGGAAGCTACGGGATCGAGGCTGAGGCTGGGGCCTGGGCGGAAGCCATGAGACTGGGCCTAAGCTGGGATTTATATTTAGCTTGCGCACCATCACCTCCGGGTCTATTTCAGGCATATTCTTGTGGAACCAGGCAAAAATGTCTGAATCGGCTTTTAGGAACTCCACAAGCGCTTCCTTCAACTCCGATGAAAGCATTGTGTCAATTCTAGTGATTCTCGCTGGGTCCTTTGGGTCTAATTGGATGCTTGTGAGTTCCTCCATTGGTTCTCCTCGAAGCATCCCTTGCCTCCTGTCATCCACCTCTCTTTCTAGAACTCCTCCTGGGCCTCCATCATCCGTCTGGACCTCCATCATCAATAAATCTTCAATTACCGCCTCCGCGCCAACTTTAGGAGCTGGCAAAGCATTTTCTTCGCTGGTCTTAGGTGGTGCTGGTGAAATAGTTCTTTCGAGATGTGGCTTGGAACATTTATGCTCGGAGGATGATTTTTGCCTCCGTGATTTCTCTTTGGGCGTTAGGTTCTGTGCTGGCTCGGAGCATTTCTGCTCGGAGGGTCCGGCATGGATTAAGTGGTTGAGTCTTTTGTGAGGCGGCTCAGGACATTTATGTCCGGAGGTGGAAAAGATGGGCGTCCTTCTCCCTAAGAGCTGTGGCGCAGCATTGCCTGGACTCATACTGATCTCCTCGCACTAATCCAACGCCTCCTCCTTCGGTTGGGAACTTCATCATGAGGTGGTAAGTCGAGGTCGCTGCTCTCAAAGCGTTGAGGGCTGGTCATCCTAGAATGGCATTGTATGCTGATGCTGACTTTATCACCAGGAAATTTACTAAGACAGTGGATCTGTTTGGGATTTCCCCGACAGTGAGAGGTAGCTCGACGGAACCCTCGGGGAAGACTGTTTCTCCAGCGAACCCCATCAGTGGTGTCCGCACGGGTTTGAGGACTTCTCTTTTCAGCCCTATTGCATCGAAAGTGGGTATGTACAGGATATCAACAAAGCTTCCGTTGTCAATCAGCATCCGATACACCCTGTGGTTGGCAACTTGAGCTGTTATCACTATAGCATCGTCGTGTGGATGTTGTACTCTCGTGGCTTCCTCGTCTGTGAATTTTATAGAGAAGCTTTCTCTTCGGGTCACTTTTGTCGGTCTGAAGGTGCAATTCACCTCGTGGTGCATGTCCAGATCTTTGGCGCCTCTCGCATACGCCCTGCGTGACCGGTTTAACTCACCTCCGACTCCTGGTCCTCCCATAATTGTCCTCACATTTCCGAGTATGTTATCCGGGTGTAGTGGAGGTGACGGTGCTTCTCATCTTTCCGACATCCTCCCGCCTTGGGGGAAGTGGAGTATTGGGCCCTGCAGCTTTTGCCAAAAACTCTTTTAGCTGTCCTTTCTGGATCAGGGCTTCAATCTCGTCTTTCAGCTCCGTGCATTCCTCTGTTCCGGTTCAAGTTTCTCTTGCACTGGATGATTTCCTCCGCGGAGATGTGTTTATAGGCTTCGGTCAACATCTCCGAGAACGGTCGCGGTGGGTTTTTAGCTATCGTCCTGATGAAGTCCTCATCACGGACTCCATCCTGCATGGCTTGCATTGTGCGATCATCAGTGCAGCCCTCAATTTGTATCATCATATCTGAAAATCTTTGAACATATGTCTTCAAAGACTCATTCTCCCCTTGCACAACAGATGACAAGTGAGAGGGCGCCTTCTTTACTGGCCTGGCTCCTATAAACTGCGCCATGAAAGCACTCTCCAGCTGGCTGAAGGAGTTGATTGAGCCAGCGCGTAAGCCGGTAAACCAAGTACGAGCTATCCCTCCTAGAGTTAAAGGAAAAGCGCGGCATTTGATAGCATCTTCTGCAGCTTCAAATTCCATCCACACCTTATAGGCTCCAAGGTGCTCCGCCGGATCTCCCTTGCCTTCGTACCTCCCCACACTTGGCATTTTGAAGTCCTTGGGGAGCCCAGCTCGGCGTATCCCTATCCTGAATGGTGAAGTTTCTTGTCCTGGTCTGGGCGCATAGACATAGGGATGTGGGTGAGGGATCAAGTATTGTTGGTCGCTACGGAATTTCATGTACGCCTTATCTTCAAGTCTCCTGCGCTCTGTTTCAATTCTTTGCGCCTCCTGGGCTTCCAGTCTCCTTCTCTCAATCTCGTGCCTCTGCCTCTCCTCAGCTTCTACTATTAGTTTTTCTTCAGCTTGGATTTTTCGCATTTCCTCCCCGTGGATTTTCTGCCTTTCTTCTGCTCGGATGAGCCTTCTCTCTTCCTCTACTTCAGTTTGCCTCCTGCGTTCACCTCGGGATTCTGCTCTCTCTTGCTCCTCCCATGCTCGCCGTCTGGCGTCAAGGGAAGCCCTTAGGTTGCTGAGGTCCAAGTCATCATTTGGGGAAGAAAAGGCGTTGCTCACGGATCTCGTTCGCGAGCTATTTTGCTCCTCAGCTGGCTGCTGGCGGGCATGCGAGGGGCAGTTTCTTCCAGGGTTTCTCTGAGTTTCGCCCGGGGGTGGTCTTGGGTGAGGTCTTGACGGCGCTGGCCTCCCTTGGTCGTGTTGCCGTGAGCCTCTAGCTGCGGTTCCCAGCTCCTCTCCTGGTGCTCCCCCATCTCCATGAGTCCGCGGGACAACACGGTCTCGTGGAGAGTTTACTGGAGCTGGGCTTATCATTGTTCGTGAAAATGGTTCACGGTTGGTTCGCTGCTGGTTCTCGAGGAGGCCGATGACTTGCTCCATCCGGTTCTCCAAGTTGGATATTCAAGTTCGCTCTGAGAACGGGGCAATACGTCTCTCACTTCGCCTCTGAGCTGACGGTAGCAGTTGGGAGGGCAGAGTGCTCGGTTCAGCTGCTGGAATTGATGTCCCTCAATTCGGGAAAGAGCTAGTTCTCATAGGCTGCTTGCCCCTGGCTTCTCTGTTGGATGGTTCAGCTCCATCCAACGTGGCCTGCTGTTCCAGGTGGGTGTCTGTCATCTCGCTTCAGGTCTCGCTTTGGTTCGCCTGGGTTCTTCAGGCGGGTTCTGCTCCTGCCAGGTTGGATTCAGCTCCGGATGGGTTCAGCTTCGGCTCAGTTCACCTCAGCTCCAGTTAGGTTCAGCTGCGGCCAGATTCAGCCTCAGCTAGGTTCAGCTTCAGCTTCAGTCCGGTCCACCTCAGCTTCAGTTCAGTTCAGTTGCTGCCAGATTCAACCTCAGCTAGGTTCAGCTTCAGCATCAGCTCGGTCCACCTCAGCTTCAGTTCAGTCCACCTCAGCTTCAGCTTTAGCTTAGTCCACCTCAGCTTCAGTTCCGTCCACCTCAACTTCTGTTCAGTCCACCTCAGCTTCAGCTAGATTCAGCTTTAGCTTAGTTTACCTCAGCTTCAGTTCGGTCCACCTCAACTTCGGTTCAGTTCAGCTGCGGTAAGATTCAGCCTCAGCTAGGTTTAGCTTCAGCTTAGCCCACCTCGGCTTCAGTTCAGTCCACCTCAGCTTCAGTTAGGTTCAACTGCGGCTAGATTCAACCTCAGCTAGGTTCAGCTTCAGCTTCAGCTCGGTCCACCTCAGCTTCAGCTCGGTCCACCTCAGCTTCAGCTCAGCTTTAGCTTAGTCCACCTCAGCTTCAGTTCGGTCCACCTCAGCTTCGGTTCAGTTCAGCTGCGGCCAGATTCAGCCTCAGCTAGGTTTAGCTGCAGCTTAGCCCACCTCGGCTTCAGTTCAGTTCAGCTGCGGCCAGATTCAGCCTCAGCTAGGTTTAGCTTCAGCTTAGCCCACCTCGGCTTCAGTTTAGTCCACCTCAGCTTCAGTTAGGTTCAGCTGCGGCCAGATTCAACCTCAGCTAGGTTCAGCTTCAGCTTCAGCTCGGTCCACCTCAACTTCAGCTAGGTTCAGCTTTAGCTTCAGCTAGGTTCAGCTTTAGCTTAGTCCACCTCAGCTTCAGTTCGGTCCACCTCAGCTCCAATTAGGTTCAGCTTCAGCACAGTTCCACCTCAGCTTCAGTTCGGTCCACCTAAGCTTTAGTTAGGTATAGCTGCGGCCAGATTTAGCTTCGGTTAGGTTCAGTTCATGTGCTATGGTGAAATATTTTTTTTTGGCAGATTTCTTTTGTTTCTTTTCTTTTCTGCTCGCCTCTCTCTCTTCTTTTTTTTTTTTGTTTTTTTTAGGGATTAGCACCTTAACTTTCAGAAGCACACAACACAAATATCACCCAAAAAGGGGCTGAAACATCAAGACAAATCAAGAACTGGACCTATGAATAACCGAGAGCTAGAGCAAAACAACTATGAACCCTAAACAAGAAAGCTGAAAAGGCAAGCTTAAGAACTAACAAAACTCGAGAAGCTAGCAAAACATAATAAAACTAACCATACTTGAAAACCCCGTGGGTTGCAAGGATGCATGAAAAAAGGCATAAACGGTGGAAACACCGGGAAGCTTAATGAAGATGCAAGAAAAAGGACAAAAACGGTGGAAACACCGGTTCACCAAGACAAAAATGCAAAGATTTCAGAAGTGAAAAACAACCACAAACATGAGAAATAAAAGATGGAAACAAACGCTTTCCACAGACGGCGCCAAAATGTTGTGGCGATTTTTCATCTCGGACCGGGCTTCTCGGGTTCCTGCAAAAACGGAGCCAAACCGGTTAGGGGGACGCCGGTGTGGTGGCCGGTGTTTCCCCTCCGATGCTTAAGTCAGTCCTCATCCTTAGTTCAAGAGCATAAATGACTAGAAAATGGTCTAAAAAATGGGGATCAAAGTTGGAGAAAAGGGGGGAGAAAAAATGGAGAGAAGCTAGAGAGAAAGGGAGAGCCAAAATAATGAAAATGGACTCCAAAAATCTGGAATGGGAAAGAATGGGAGGGCTGTCCGGTTTTTGGGAGGTGAGGGAGATAGTGAATAGTGCCTATTCCTTTTTTGTGTTGAATCATGGTTAAATGGGGGTTGAGTAGTGGTTGAAAATGTCAAAATCAAGGCTTTAATGGTCTTGGGAAGGAGTTTTTTGGGGGCTGCCGAATTTTGGGGAAATGGGAGTGATAGGGGTAGGTGAGAGTGATGGGGAGTAGGTGAGAGTTGGTGGCTCCCTAAGGTTTTGTGCCCAAAAAATCTGATATCTCATTTTCCCTTTGGATGACCAAGATTCAACATCAAAAGGTCCCCTCATAGATGAGTGACACCTAGCAAAGTGTATTTTAGGCCTTGGGCTTTAGAGTATTGTCACTATTTGGCCCACCACACTAAAAATAGGTATATATTATACTACCTTTAATGATAAGGCATTAGGCCCAAAAATGCCTACAACAGTTGTAATTTCATGGCATGGCAAGACAGCAAGAACAAAGGCAGGTGGTAATACAGTGAGAGAGTCTGCACTGGTTTTTTTCACAGGTTAATTACTGATTGTTTTGGAGCTTGAAGAACACAGATTGCAGAGATTTGGTTTAGAGCTTGGAGATTATGGCTTCCTCTGTTTCTAATGCTGAAAGAGATTGTCTTAAAGCTTGTGAAGCATCATGGCTTCATTTTCTTCTGCTTGTAATTGATATATATACGTTTGCTTATATACCAATATGGTTGATCATGGGAAACAAACCTTGATTTTATGATTAAGAGACTTGTTAATGATGTTTTAGTTGATAGCATCCAATTTTATCATTCATAAATTGGTAGCATTGTTTCTAAACTGAGTAATATTCCACTTCTTTTGAAATGGCATGAAGGTATATGTGTAGTAATATGCACGCAACTATTTTTATAAAAGAATATGTTATTATTAAATATAAATCATACGAGTGAAAAGAGGATGGAGATTAAAAATATTGTATTATTATATTCAATTGATAGTTAGGGACTAAAACCGAAATATAAATTGTTAAAATAACTAATAAACGGAAAAGTTTAAACAGAGCAAAGAAATTAGCAAAACACAGAGTAGTTTGTTGGATGGATCCACGTGAATCTGTATCACTTTTTTGAAACAAAGACTCTTTTATATTGCTTTGTTGAGGAAAGATTACAACGAAGTCGACACTTGTAATTTAGTGTGTACAATTAAGGTATAAACTTATTGACAAAAAAAGAATGATAGCTATTAGCAGAATACTATTTTACCTAAAGGAAAAGAAAAAAGTCGTGAACAAATATAGCAAGAATAAAAGATTATAGAATATATTTCTTTTTCTAAGAATATATGTCATGGAGTAATAATACTTACTAAGAATATTAAAATATTTACAAAATTTATTTACCAAATTATATAACAGGTAACAATATTTAATTAAAATATTTAAAAATTTATATAAATATTTTAATATGTATTATTTAATAAATAAATTTTGTAAATATTTTAATACTTGTACCATGCTGAGTCCTCAAATATTGACGAACACGAAGTCAAGTCTACTTCTGAAATACAGAGTACTTACTTTTTTGGATATTTCACCTATTAATTTTTTACATGTAGAAACTTCTATCATTTGGTGAAAGTATTAGATTGGAGTCCAAATGACAATAATCATGTAATAACTCTTAAATTATATATTGGATCTGGTGTTAAAATCTAATTTTTAATTTGCCCAAAAAATAAAAAATAAAAAATAAAGTAAAATTGATAATGAATATAAGCCCTGGGTTGAGTTCCCCCCAGGAGCTTTCCAACTGGTCCTTGTCCCTCTCAAATCTCAAATCTCACACGTTCGTTCACTGTCTCTGAGTCTAAACCATGTGGATATCACCCGATGAAAACAGCAATAATAACACCAACAGGCTCACTCGCTCGCCATCCAAATCCACATGTTCTTGTTCCTCGCATCTCTCACCCTCCTCTCCCAATCCCATCCCCACAGCAACTCCTCATTTTCTTGCAAAATCTCCCAACTCCAGAAGATCCATGGAAGAAGTCTGGAAAGATATCACTCTGGCTTCTCTCCATGGTCCCCACTCCACCTCCACCAACCTTCAAGATTTCTTGGCCACGCCTTTCCATAAACTCCCGCGCACTACTGTCGATGATGCTTCTTCAGCTGACCCTTCCTCCGGCGCCGCTCAAATCGCTTTTCTCGGTGCTCTGCCTCCTCCACCGGCGGGTATTTTGAGCTTGAATAATTCTGGGTCTGAAGTTGATTTTCGATTCCTGGAGAGCAATAGCAGTGCTGGTCCAGTTAAACCGAGCCCGCAATCGCAAACGACCCTTCCATCTTTGGTTGTTTCTTACGACAACTCTGCTATAGATACTCTGCGTTCTTCTTCTGCGTTTCCTACTAATTCCAAGAAAAGGCCCCAAGAAGATGGGGACAATTCCACTGATCGTCGACATGAGCGCATGATCAAGAACAGGGAGTCAGCGGCTCGGTCCAGAGCCAGAAAACAGGAAAAGCTTCCCTTCTCTCTCTCTCTTTCAATTTTCATTTTGATAAAGTATTGTTTTTGTTAACATCGATCCTAAGATTTAATTAATTAGTTTATCTTCTGCAGGCTTATACAAGTGAGTTGGAACTTGAAGTGGCCCATTTACAGGAAGAGAATGCTAGGCTGAGAAGGCAGCAAACGAAGGCATGGATTATAAATGCTTTTAGTTTTCCTTATTTGGGTGAATACAAGTAAATGTTATGAGTACGCAAGCAGTCAAACTAATAGTGGAATTGGTTAATGTGTATTGTTTCAGTTGTGTTTGGCAGCCCCTGCTCAGCTTCCAAAAAAGCACACTTTGCATAGAACCTCAACAGCTCCATTTTGAGAAGTAAGAAGAATGGGGCTTTTGGTTTGGGTTCGCTTATCATTTTTGTTTATCCCCCAAAATTATCTCTGTTTTACTAAATTTTCTCCTACAGAATGACATAAAAAAAAGGGTCAGAAGTCTTACAAAGTAAATCTATGGGTGCGATATCTTGTTTAGCTACAATCTCAATCAACTTACTGTAAAAAGAAGAGGGATAGAGTGAAAAAGGCATTGAGATACCTAGTTGCAGCTTGCAGGACCAGTGGTAGTGGATATTTTGCTACCACTTTTTTTATGGTTATCCCTTTCATGTACCCTCATCTATTCTCCTTGTAGCTTTTTCTTGCCCAATTAGGGACATGGGGCTGGGCCGAAAGATAAAATGCTTCAAAAAACAAGAGAAATATACCTTCTTATTTTGCTTGCCTAAATATAATATATATACATTATAAAATATATATGCAGTATATTGATGGGACTTTGGCTCCACTTAACGTTTCATCTGGTCTTTTTTTTTTCCTTCTGATTTTAATAGCTAATTGATGTCTTAGTAGATTTTTTTGGTAAATTGATGTCTTAGTAGATGCTTATCGTAAATTATGTTCAATAATTGGCCACAGCAATTACTTTTTCAGTTCCTCGATTGACCCTAAGGTTGAATATCTGCCATATGCTTCAATGCAGCTCCATGTCGTCTTGTGATTCTCGTGGGACTCGAACTATTTTTGTCTTATTCACCAAAATATATATATATATATATATATATTTTGTCTTTATTTTTTGTTCTCTATTTTCTAACAAGGAGGACCTTGCAAAAAAAGACAAAAGTCACACCGAGCACCCTATGAATGCGGTTCAAATAAATTACTTTTGCACCTAATTATTAAATTCTTCTTATCAACTGTTAAATAATGAGGATTAAAAGATTAATATTACTACACCCTAAAGCTTATTAAATTGTTATTCATAAAAAAAAAAGCTTATTAAATTGTTGTTCTTTTCTTTTGATTTCGAGTTGGACTCTGCTGTCCCGCTTCCGTTCATCAGCCAGGTGGCTTTGGACAAAATGAAAGCTGATGTGTAAGCTTTTTTAGCCTTTTTTGTGCTTTTATTGCAGTTTTAGTTACAAAAATAAAAAAGTACCTAAAGCATACCGAGATCTTTATATCTGACCTTTTTATTAATTATTAGAAGTTTATATCAATATTGTATAATATGGTTAAAAGCTGTCCTGTAGTAGGTACTATTTTTTTTTTGGTAATCTGTAGTAGGTACTATATTTGTACCATTGGTAGGTTGATTTATTTAATATACTGTATTGCACTAAAAGGGTTAAATTATAGTAGGACTTTAAAAAAGTTTCATGGTATTTTTTTAAATAATATTTTATTAATAATAAATAATATTTCCGTAATTAATAATATTTTATTTATAATAAATAATATTATTTATAATTAATAACATTTAAATTTTATAATGAATAATATTTTTAAATTTTTTTAAGTACTAGTAGAAATAGAAAAAGACAAAAACTTTGATGAAGAAGCTTGGTTTCAAAAAGATGTATGTGAGTGCGTTATTTTTTCCTTTACAATTTACCATGGAACATTTAACTTCAAATACGGAGCACAATAGGCAGTAGCATAGTGTCACGAGCTTGGCATTTCATCGAATATTTGGTGGGCGACGTAAGCTTGACATTTCGTCGAACATTTGGTGAGCATTTTCCACACTTTGAGAGAAATCAAAAATTCTCTAGAAGCTCGTAGAGAGGTACAGAGTTCTCTAGAGTTTTGTAGAAACTTCTAGAAGCATACGGAGTTCTCTAGAATCGTGTGGAATATTTTAGAAGGTCATGGAGAATTCAAGAGTTCTCTAGAGATGTGTGGAACCTTCTAGAAGCTTATGGATAATTCTAAGCTTTCCATGCAACTAGACATGTGTGGAATTCTCTAAAAAATTTTGGAGAACTCTAGCATCGAAAAATGTGTAAATATCTTAAATATTTTGGTGGAGGATTCTAGACACTTAATCTCCACCATAAGATTAAATCATTTATAGCCGTAGGATTATTTTTAGTTTCCTATAAATAGGTGGAGGCCTCATTAACCAAACACCTTAAACATCCAAGAAATCAAGCAAAGTCTCTTGTAAAGCTTTCTTTCAAGCAATATACTTTCATTCTCCCAAACTTTCTTGTGTTCTTTCTTGCTTGCTTGGCTTTCTCTTCTTAGTAGGCAAAAAGGCTTACTTAGTTGCATACAAAGGGTCGGAATAGCAACTAAGGCCGCACGGCTTGAAGGTGCAAATAACAAGTCCGTGACAATAGGTAGACTATATTATTACAAATTAGATATTTTAACTCTAGTCAGGTTCAGTATAATTTATAAAAAATAGTTCAATTCCGTCCAGTTTTGCTCAATATAACAATTAAACTTTTAGTTACTAGTATTGTTAACAAAGCTTGTGTATTTTGGGTATCACTTAGTAGCAGTTGAGTGAATGGTAAACCTTTTGCAAACTCGCACTCGTATATATATGCCTTTTGTTTGTCTCATAGAGAAGGGAAGAGGAGCTCTCATCTGACAGAGTTTGGCGGTTGTTTTATTCCACCCGTAAAACGTGTATATATAGCGGTGAAGTCATGTGTTACTTTTTATTGTTTCCATTAGTTACGTATTATTTAAATTTAATTATTTATAAATAAGCACATCGATCATGAAATAAAATAAAATAAGCAAACCTTGCAAAATATATTTTGAATTATATATAGTCTTATGTACCACAAAAATACTGGGGAGTTTAGATATAAATTTTTTGCCTTCATTCAGCATAATGGACCATAACTAACATGTGTTGAGGGTGGGTTCCATCTGGATGAGAAATGATTGGATCGGTCTATCCTACAAGTTACGTATTTCAATTAGTTAGCATTATTTAAATTTAATTATTTATAATAAAGCACATCGATCATGAAATAAATAAAATAAGCAAACCTTGCAAAATATATTTTGAATTATATAGAGTCTTATGTACCACAAAAATACGGGTGCGCTTGTATATAAATTTTTTGCCTCCATTCAACATAATGGACCATAACTAACATGTGTTAAGGGCGGGGTCCATCTGGATGAGAAAGGATTTGTTCGGTCTATCCTACAAGAATTTTGAATAATGAGTTATTTGTATGTATGTTCATTATTGAGTTAAATAAGTCTATTTTTTTTTAATGATTTATGTCCACCACATCATCAATTTTTCACTTAAAAAACTCATTTATTCATTTGTTTAAAAAAAAAAAAATACTATTATTCTTCATTCTCTCTCATCTCCTACAATTTTTTCCTTCTTCTTCCTCTTCCACAATACTTTTAGTTGTTTTCTCCTTCACGTTTCTTTTTACTTTTGATCATTTTCTCTCACTAGAATTAATGGTCCAGATTAAGCAACCATCTCAAAGAGACAACACAAACATTACGGCGAAGAAAATGTTTGACACTGAAGCCGACGCCGTAAATCATGACAAAGAAACCCACCCAGCCAAAATCAATGGCCAAACCCACTCTTAGATCATGAATTAGCTGTGAAATTGGCTCCATGTGCATAGGATTTTCCAATTTGGTTAATTATCCCATTAGGGCTTTTTTTTGTTTTGAAACTGTGTGCCCCACCCTTCAAGGGGTGGTGTGTTAAAATAAAGACAGTGTAAATGATGTATATGAATCTCACACCGTTGAACAATACATAAACAATATGTGCTTTTGTCATGTACCCTGTCCATGACAAAACACACCACTCATGGTATAGGTGGCGTGTGTACTCACGGTTGGAGTCCATGACTAAGATGGACCATGCCTGTGGAATAATAAACTGCCCATAGTTGGGCGGTGTGTTGTTATACAAGTGAGACCCAAGACAGAAACAATAAATATTTTATTCAATTACTGAAGAAAATAATAAATACCTACAAAAAGATAATAAAAATCCAGCAAATAAAGACTAATCAAGCAAAATAATATTTTCAAACAAAAGAAGAATGTGCGATTTACTAGTACATATCCATAATAATAATAAAAAAAGATCATAGAAAAATCTACATCATGCAGCAATAGCTAGTTCGCCAGTTGGTTCACTCACTTTTTTCAGCTCAGGATACCTACGCATAATTGCTTCGACAATAGTGCTCATGGGCAATTTTTTTCTAAGATGCACAAAATATCCATGCTAAATAAATCAATCATCTGAGTTAAATAGTTCAACTATATGCTTAATCCGGCCTCATTCTGAGGTGGCAAAAGGGGAAACTAGATTATGCATTTCTCATTTTGTGCATCATTTTCAGCCATAAAAGTTTTTGAGAATGTAGGTTTGAGTTTTGGTTTTAGAATAAAATGAAAATAAAAATGAAACGTTTTAATGACGGTTTTATAAAGTTAGAGATGAAGGATGACTCTTTGATTCCAGTATTCCACACCGCCCAATTTATAACACACCACCATTAAATATGGCAGAGTGTTTACCAAATTGCAGTGTAAATGTAAGTCAAAGAGTTAGCGTAATCATTATATTAGACCCTATATTATTGGTGAGACTAAGTTAACATGGCAGTGTGATAGACTAGAAGTCAAAAAGTCAGCATAATCATTATATTAGACTATATATTACTGGAGGGCAGGAAACACGCTTTTTGGAATTGATTTTTTTTTTCAATAAATAGTTAAAATATATTGAATAATATATGATTATTATTGGAAACTGCATAAACAATGAAAAAAATATGGGAGAAAATGGTGTGCATAAAAATAATAAAATCATAAACTCGCCCAACGTATGGCGGGCTATGTAACTGAGAGGCAATGGCAGACTGACCATATAATTGTACAGCTAGCCCTATATATTTAATCTCTGTCTTTAAAATAAACATTTTATCCAACAAAAAACTTCTATAAAGCGGGAATGGTCATCTTTAACCTTTTTTTTTTATGTTTATTTTATTTAAAAAACTTTTAAAATATACGGATTTGGATGGAAAAAAATACTTTTGGAGCGATTTTGGGTAAAAAAAAAAAAGAGAAGCAAAAATCATTAAATTGCCCATGAGCTTGCAGAGAGAATGAAAGAAAAAAAAAAAGAATGAAAGAGACAGGAAGGGCGAAAAAAAGAGTAAAATGGATAATTCATATTTAAGTTGACAATAATTATTAAAATAAAAAATAAAATAAAAACTTTTTTATTTCGCGACAAAAAAACCTTGAATAATAGCACTTTAGATGTCGGTCTTGCTAGTACGTGAGTGGGGTTGAAGTTTTCCATATTCAAGAAATTTGTTTGGTTTTCAGAAAATAAAAGAAAAAGAAACAAAATTTGTTTGGTCACAAAAGGCAGGAGGTAGTAGACATATTTGGAATGATTAGAAAGCCTTTGATCTGGGAAACATGCTTGCAATTTGATGAGTGGAAAATGGAAACCATTAGCTGAGTCAACCTAACCCCAGTACCCCACATTTGAATTCCCATATAATTAAATCATCACCCTTTTCATCTGTCCATTTTACATAGTTGTTTCACTGTTTTTGCATTCCCCTCCCCTGGCTTCCCATAAAATTCTATTTACAACAAACCCAATATAAAATTTCTATGCATATGCTTAGCCGTTTCCTTTTTTATTTTTGTTTTTCTCTTTAATTTGAATATTCAACACATTGGTAACCTTTTTCACGAATTTACGTTTGGCTAAATCAAATGGAAAATAAATCATTTGGACTAGAGGATAATGCGTCCCTTAAACAACTGTTTAATTGTCCTATTGGAACAATTTAGCTCGCAAAAATTACTGGTATTAATCTCCAAATTTTGGTAATGCAATTTTCCTTTTCAATTTCAAAAAAAAAAAAAGAACAAACAGCTGCTTTAATTTAATTAAGGAACAAATTAGAGCGAAGTCATTCACATTATGAAAATAACAACTATTGATTTCAGCAATTGATTTGCTATTCTCTTCTCTGTCAAAATTTCCAATTTTCTCCAAAGTTTTCTACATAGTAGATCGTAATTTATATTTTTTGTTTTTCGGTATATAAGATCGTAATTTACATTATAATTGAAGGAAAAATGCAGAAACATTTATAGAAATTGCAAACTCTGTTTTTTTTTCCATTTTCTTTTATAACAAGGGCGTGGCGGTTCTAGGCAAGGCGTAGTAGTTAAAATCAAAAGCTGTTACAGTATAAGAGAGAGGCTCAGCTTGTACGATTAGTTAGCCAGCAGATAAACGTGTTTCAATTCTCTTTAAGTGAAGCACATGTTAGGCACGTGATGTTATTAAATTTCATTTTCTGTTTTGGTTGTGGCGATTAGTTACGAGCAGGGGTAGGCGCGGTCTGGTTTGATTCGGTTTTTTTATAACAATTCAGACCAAATCGTAGTTTGCGATTTAGTTTAATGACAAACCAAACCAAACCGTTGGAACCATTCAAACCAAACCGTTCAAGAACGGTTTGGTGCGGTTTAGTGTAGCGGTTTGGACTACAAAATTTAATTTTATAGTCCAAAATAAAAATTATAAACATACCAAATATAAGAAGAAAAACATAAAATTTATCAAACATCTCAAACAAAGTATTACAATTCAAAATATAAATTGTAAACATCCCAAACAAAATATTACAATTCAAAATAAAAATTGTAAACATCCCAAACATAAAAAAAAAAAAACATAAAATATATCAAATATCCCAAACAAAGTATTACATTTTACAATTCAAACATTGATTAAAATACATCACTAAATTAAGAAGAAGCTGGCGATAATAGCAGAGAGATCCCTACATTGATCAAACACAAAATATTAGAAATACATAATATTTAAATTAAAGCAAAAAAACAATTATAATTTTATAAATATAGTTACCACTTACCACATTCAATACTGTCATAGTATTTTACATCTTCCACTGGCATTTCTACTCTATGATCTACTTGCATATGTTTAGAGCACATCCAATTTTGAGAGCAAATTAAAGTCTCAACCATTTTTGGGCTCAATGAACTTCTAAATGCATCAAGTACACGACCTCCCGTGCTAAATGAAGATTCAGAAGCCACGGTAAAAACCTAAATAACAAACAAATATTTTGCAATTTTAGATAATATTGGATACTTTGTGCTACTATTTTTCCACCAACCTAATATATCAAACTTCAAATTTTCTGTACTCTCACTCTCACATGGATCCGATAACTATCTTTCAAGCTCATTCTTTGAATCTGTAGTATGAAGGCCCATTTTCATCTTTAGATATTTTGATCTTTTAAATGCAACCATTCATCAATATCCTGCATGTTATCTCCATCCAAAGTTTTACTCCCACTTGCCATTGCATTAAGCTTTGCCGGCTGGTTATCATTGATATTCAACTCTTTTTTCCTCTCTTTCTCACATTCATCATTTTTGTAGAACTCATAAAGACGAACAAAAGTGTCTTTCACATCCTTAGTCAACTTTTCAACCTCTTCATTTTCATAACCATCCGATAATAAATAAGAGACATAATCCAGCTTATACCTCGGATCAAGCACAACTCCAATAATTATCAACTTGTTGGCATTTCCAAGTGAACCCCAATATTTATTAAATTTTCCAACATTATACCCGCCATATCTCTCATCATTTTGTTTTCACATATACTCAAATCAACAAGATTATTGTACATTAAACTCATTGAGTGAAAACACATATGAGAAGTAACAGATAAAGAAGCACTTACTTTCAATGTAACATTATAAAAAATACCAAGAAACTTCACAAAAACCTCAGCAATTTCCCAATCCAAACCGCTAGGTGGTCCCATTCTCCTCCTTTCATTTTCATCACCACCATCAAAGTATTCTTTATAGTTTCGATCATCATCTTCCATCCTATCAAATGCTTTTCTAAACTTTAAGGCAGTTTTTAGCATTAAATAGGTGGAATTCCACATAGTAGGCACATCTAAGACCAAATAACCTTTACACTCAATCTTCTCTTTTTCTACACACAATTTAAAAGTGTTTGACCTCGAAGGTGATGATCTAATATATCTAACAGCATTATGGATTCCAGCAATGTTGTCATTTATCTCTTTCAATCCAAAGTTCACAACCAAATTCACAATATGTGTTGTACAACGCACATGCATAAATTCACAATTCAAAACAGCTCTTTTCCAATGTTACAATTTTCTTTTCAAATATTTAAAAGTCAAATCATTTGAAGAAGCATTATCAACCGTTATGGTAAAAACCTTCTCAATACCCCATTCAAGCAAACAATTCTCAATCACTTTTCTAATTGTCTCACCTTTATGATTTTCAACCACACAAAAATTTAAGATTATTTTATGTAGGTTCCAATTATCATCAATAAAATGAGCAGTGAGGGACATGTAGTTGTTTTGAATGGAAGTCTAAATATCTGTAGTAAGGCAAACTCTTTGATTATTCAAAGACAACAATCTCTTCAAAGACTTTTTCTCATCCAAAAATAATTGAAACACATCCCTAGAAACTGTTCTACGGGATGGTGGATCAAACCGTGGGTTCAAAGTTCTAGAATACTTTCTAAACCCTCGTCCCTCAACATGACTGAATGCCAACTCATCAACAACAACCATTTCAGCACATGCAGCCCTACATGCTTCTTTATTAAATATCCAGGATACTAAATTGTTAGTACCACTTTCACTAACCTTAGACTCAAAGGAAAATAATTTTTGTTGTTTATCTTTCAACCTATAGGGGTACTTCTTGCACTGGTTAACCAAATGATTGCACAAAGTACTAGTCCTAAGTCTCCTGGATTCCCATTTATAATCTCGACCACAATATTTACATTTGCACCTATCAGTATTTGGAATTTTCACATAATGATTCCAAACATCAGATTTGGGCTTGAAATGTTTTCTCTTGTTGGTTGTAGAATCAGGTTTATCTACTTGTTCTGAGGTTTCATATACTAATTCTACTTCAGGGGGTGAATGACCGTCAAAAAACTCATCAGCCTCATCAAACTCATCTAAATGGTCAATCTTCATTTTAAACATATTTAAACCACATATACAAACAAAATAGTTTCATAAATTATAGGTACATAACCAGCAGGCAGCAACCGAACACACAGCAGCAACAAAATAACATTTAACATGAATATTAAGATTGAAATCAAAATAACCAGCAACAGAATCACATTCAACATAAATATTAAAATTGAAATCAAAATAACCAGCAAGCAGCCAAGCATAGCAGCAACCAAATCACATTTAAGATGAATTTTGAAATCAAAATCATCAACATTCAACATGAATTAAAAACTACTAACAGCAGAACCTTAGCTGTTAGTAGGTCCTGGCAACTTGAATTAAAAACTACTAACCCAAGCACAGCATTCAACATCAACATGAATTAAAAACTACTAACCCAAGCACAGCAGAACTAATCCTCTCGGCCTTGGCAACTTAGCTGCCTAGTGCAGTGTTGGTCCATTTCCAAGTTCCAACTGACTGCCCATGCAATATTAAATTCCTCAGGCTTGCACCATACTCAGTCTCAAAGCATTCAACAAAACAAAACTTTCAGAAAACTACTAACAACAACAATTCTAACTCAGAATCATATTACCATTCCCCGCAACAATTCTAACTTATTACCCATAGCAAAACTTAAAAAAAAAATTCAAAAAACTTAAAAAAAAAACTGAGATTCTTTTGTGAGCCGTGTGCTTTTGTGCGAAGGCAGGGCACGGGATCGCCGGACACGGGGAGTGTGAGTCTGGAGCTGAGATTCTTTTGTGCCTGAGTGTGAAGGCCGAGCTAATGAGTGCGAAGGCTGGACACAAGATCGCCGGACAGTCGGATACGGGGAGTTCACCTCTGTCTCTGTGTGCTTTTGTGAGTGCGAAGGCCGAGCTACTGAGTGCGAAGGCCGAGGGATTTCCGGACTTTGAAGATGAGGGACGGAGGCGGACGGCGCAGTGGCAGGGCATAGAGGCAGGGCACAAAGGCAGGGCAGAGGCAGTGAAAAATTGAAAAGGAATTGTGCCTTCCCTAGGGTTATCTCAAACTCTCTCTCAGCTCTTTTTTTTGGTTGAAAAAAACTCTCTCAGCTCAGCAAAAGGGGGGAGGCGTCCAAGGCAGAGGGGAACTTTCAAAAATCAAAAA